>LUGF01013565.1:287667-310779 GCA_001625245.1 Calycopis cecrops
TTCATACAAAAATAAATATGAAATCTATTTTTCGTCCGAGCGTCATAAGCGCATCGCGTACCTACGCAAGATGAAGTCAATAAAAAAAATAATGAACATACTGTAGTGACTTGTAGGTAAGATACCAATATAAGAAGAACCTACAAGTCACCACAGTACATTAAAAACTTAAAAATCATTTATTTATATTTTTTTATATCTATTTACATATTTTTTTTATATTTATTTATATTTATTTATATTTTTTTATATTTATTTATATTTTTTTTATATTTATTTATATTTTTTTTATTAATTTCTTAAGTTATATCAAAATTCATAGAACAAATGTTGTTAAAGATGCTATCTATTTCTGAAAATTCGCTGGTGTTATAAATTACTCTGTAAAGGATCGATTATCTCGGTCAAAGTTCTCGTTGTGACAGAATATTAGACAAACGTATCATCAAATGAGAAATTATTAGTTTTACAAATATATTGGTTTGAGGTCTTGATTTGGAAACAAAATAGCAGCGTTGGGAATATTTGAGCAGTTGGAAAAAATATATATCGAAATATATAGTAATCGGCTTCGATTCGTTTCAATTTCGATACAGGATCAACTAGTCCCTAACCGCTGGAAACAAGAAAGATTCGACATCACGTACAAAGATTTCGTGTGAGCGAGACGTACCCACTTCCCGCATTATGATCGCCGCACACTTATCAACTCGGAAAGAGATCGTAAACACCTCGCCTAGGAAAGCGTCTTCGCTTTCTCGTTACGTTACGTTATCCATTAGTGTGCGCTGCAGTATGAAGTTTCACACAAAGAATACTGACCGGCTCGAGGTGATACGGTTACGATCCCTTTCCGAGTTGATAAGTGTTCGGCGACCATTAGCCTGAGAATAACGATGCAACATTGGAACCTCAAAAAATAGGGCCAGTTATAAAACAAGTTCATTTGAGATCAAGAGTATTCCAAAAGTACCATCGTATTATGATCATTCCATTTATACTTTTCCGATGAGAGGTCGTTCAAATATTACGTAAGCACTGAAGTGGGGTGAAAGTTTATGCTTTGTTTATTTCTTTGCAAATTCAATTACGTAATATGAACACTGATTTCTGCTGACAAGGAAGGTGGGGGTTAAAAATTACAAAGAATCTGCTTACGTAATTCTTGAATGATCGCTGAGCTGCCATATTGAAAATGACAAATCGTCTGCCACAGAAGTCGAGAGAAAATATGAATGCGAGTTAATTAAGGACTTTTTGATGGATTTATTAGTGAATTTATTCAGCACTTTTTTTTGTGTTTAGGCATTTTATTTCGAACGCAATGCAAAAAAGTTTGAATATTTCTTAAATTTATAAAACAAATATGAAATAGGTACGTGTATTTTGTCCGTTGTCCAGTAACAAAAATCCTTCCGTCGGATACTTAGAATGGAGTTACGACCAGCCTAGTTTGATTAGTCCACAAATGTTAAAAAAATGGAAGTAAAATGAGAAACCACTGGCCCAGTATGAGTTGACGAATCATCAGTTCACGCCAGTATGGCGTAAGAGGTATAATTGTACCACAGAAATAAGTTACACCGATGTATCTGCGCAGTATAATTTTTTTTGAAAGGCGCGAAAATATTTCAGCCGGGAAATTTTTCATTCGCCATTGGTTAAATGAGAGCTGGCTCTATTGGCATTCGTCAGTTGCTTAGCCGAACATCAGCTGTCATAGGCTGTCATTCACACAAACTTCAAAAGCACAGATATCGCGAGTGAGATAGCATGAACTCACGTCTTGTTATATTTTAAGCCTTATGAGTTGTGGAATGAGGTTTTTATTGAATTGGTGTTAGAAATCGGATTAGATCGGCCTATGTTGCACTCTTCTGCGTCAACGACGAAAGCCGATGTAACTTATTTTCGTGGTGCAACTATACTTCTTAGTATGGGCTAAACTCAACTGCTCCTATCCCCTTTCCCCTCCAACGGGCTACGGAAAACTGACACAGCACGAAACGCGTTAACAGCTGTCACATTACTTTACACAATATCATTTGAGCGAGAGATCATTCCAACCCAATTGGCTGCAATTGAGCATGGCACTACCTCTTTCAATTGTAATTCCTAAGGCCATACAATATACATTTTTTTATTAAAATTTATTTAACTTGTAACTTAACACTCACCTGAATCATCAGAAAGGTTGAAATAAAAAATAATTAAATTGCAATTCATGCTACAAAGAATCCGCGTAAGGCAGACAGTTTATAAAAGCCTAAATCTACTCAGCGTATGCTTCCAACACAGGTGTACAAGACTAATGTACTACGAAACGACCAAGAACTACTAAAAAAATGGAACCATCGAGCTTCAATATGCCTGATATACACACATTTTAACTTGTAGTAGACTTGTAACAATTAACTTGAATAGCGTAAGTATATTATTCTCCTATAAAACTGCCACATCCGACAAAATCATAGTGCAGAATTAGCACAACATAATGACCTAAATAGGAAAAAGATTGAATGAAAATCAATAAAGAATAGTAGTTTTTAAAACAGCTGAAAGTTGGTAATAATGGTTTAAATTATATTAATTGACATACAAGGTTTCATTAAGTACCCCACCCTACCCTTTATCTCTCTGTACAAAAATTGTATGATTAAAAACCATGCATTAGTTTTTTTTTAATTTACCCAATGACACTATCGAACTTGTTTTTTTTTAATCTTCAGAGTATTAAAAAACCTTATATTAGCGGTTTGCGAGCGCATTCCGTGCGGAGTGAACACCAAGTGAATGTCGCGAGTCGCGACGCACAACGAACGCACTGCCATTTTGTACACTCGAGTACAAAATGCAGATAGTATATAAGTCATAAATATTGTATTTTTTACTTTATATTTTATGATACAACTGTTACAAGTTTAAAACACAAGAACAAAGAGCGTATCTATGAAAGACATTCAATAGAAGAGGCTATTATGGGGATATTATTATCAATACGCTAACAGCTTTATAAATTACAACAGCAGGCAACACACTCAGAAACGATCTACCGAGGTAAATATCTTAAAAAGAAACGTCAACACTTCTAATAACTTTAAAACAGAAAAGTCAATAACCAACTTAGATGAGTAATAAAAAAACATTCCATTCATTAATATAAAATCATACCTATTCTACTCCTTCATATGAATTCATTCATTCGCGTAAACTCTATTGTATCTAAATATATTTGTATACATATCTATCTACCGAATCATATACATTCCAAATACTAAATACGAGGTTTCACCTTGAATTCATTGCAAAAAAAAGAACATGCACATCTAAAACAGGCATTCTGTTTTTAAAAATGGCGCCAAAATTATTGACCATAAAACCATCACCGAAAACGTCCTACGACGATATCCATGCTAGGGTCTACCAATTACCTTTCCTCTTTAGGAATTTTGAATTTCGACGTATAATCATTTTTTTATCGCCAACATTCCGAACTGTTTTCATGGGAATTTTTCGCAAAACTTTTTTTGTACTCGACGACACCTTGTTCTTGGTGGTAATTATTTTGTTCCGCGACGCCATATTGTTTTTCACGATTTTTCCTTGGACACAAAATATAGATATGGAGCCCGTTTACATGATTTGAATATCACAAAATTAAAAAAACAATCAGTTTTCATATAAAAAAATAAAAAAAACAAGGCACGGTCAAAAAATTGTATCTTTATATCACATTTAATTTTTAGATAATAATATAAAAAATAAGAAAAAAATGTAGCCTAATTCTTTCCCTGCTTCTATTTTAAAGCAAACAAAAAAATAAAAAAAGTCGTCTCTTGTATCCCAATAAGGCTGTGAAGTCAAAAATAAGACAGAGTGATCAGAGCCCGGAATATAAATTAAAAAATCACTTATTATTTTTTAAACGCTCTCTAAGATTCACAAAAAGTTAAATTCCGTAACGTATTTTACCTTCTTACTTATTCAAAATATTTTTACCCAATTGAAATGGACTGATTTCGAAAATAAAGTGTGAAAATAGTTTTAAAATTTATATGAAACAATATATATATAAGTTGTGTTAAGTGCACTCTTCGCCACGCCCACATACGCCACGCCTTTTCCGACATTTACGCAACGCCCCTTATGTCAGACCCAGTTTATACTGTACAAGATATTATCAGTTATCGTTTGATTAATAACTAATTAAAACAGGCAGCCGTAGGGACTATCGATACAAGATAGAACTTAAAAATATCAAGTGGCCTGTATTAAGTAGCACACGCTTATAGCGCCAGGTGCTAGTGATGCGACTCTAGTAGGAATTTGCGACTGGAGTCATTCGAGTAAGATTGTTCCCTCACTCAATTTATACACGAGTAAAAAAGTCACTCGAGTTATACTCGAGTAAAAAAGTTACTCGAGTAAAAATGTCACTCGAGTGACGAGTTCACTTGGCGACTCGAGTGTACCCAGCGCGACGAGTTCACTCGGCGACCCGAGTGTACTCGGCGCGATGTATTCACTCGAGTGAACTCGGTCAACTCGGTGCGCCGAGTACACTCGGTGGCTCGAGTTCACTCGGTAACTCGAGTGCAAGTTCACTCGAGTAGGATTTTTTCACTCGAGTACGAGTTTGACAAACTGACTCGAGTGACTCGAGTAAAAACATGACTAGAGTCGCATCACTACCAGGTGCTAGGTGTCAGAGGGGTTTCTTGTGTTATTTAACACGTTACTGAGGCGAGCAAAATAAGTTTGGCTTCTTCAAAAATTATTGTAGCAAACCAAACAAATCGAATGAAATTATGTGAGTGGCTACCAACGCCCATACACCATGGATGACTATAACGTGCACATTATCCTACTCCTGGGATTGGCACTTCTATCAATCAAGTAAACAACCCCAAAAGTCAGGCTTATCAGTCGCTTCACGTCAGACTAAAAAGTATTACATATAGATACGACCTTTTAACCGACGGGTAAGGCTGTGGAACTATAGCTTCTTACTAATTGTAAAAGTGACCTATGATTCCTACATACTTTCTTTTGTACTCGGAAATACTTGCGTTTGCGTGGCTGGAAATCAAAAGTGCGTTTGCGTGACGTATATAGGCGCAAGCGGCATGAGGCGTTATGATTAGCGTAAGCCAATAGCATTATTTTGTTATTCTAACCCAAAATCTACATCTAAATGTGTATATTACTCACCACCAGTGGTTCGTCTTCTGTACTCCCTTTTAGCCTTCTTCTCCAATGCTTCTGTCCAAAAACGACATTGTATTAGAAGAGGGTTAATTAAGTAATAAGTTGGCTTACAGTCAAATCCGTCGAGACACCACTGGCTGGTTGTCGCTTTTCGTGTGGTAATTGCGAATCCCGCAGCTCACTAGGGTGAACACAGCCAGCCCCGTATCCAGGCAGGGGTTTAGAGAGGCTGCAGCCCTGGGCTTCATAAGGTTTAAGGTCCTTAACATCATTTTTGTACCTATAAAAGGGCTCCCATTCTTAATTCCGTCAGAGCTTAATACGGCGCTGCTCATACCTTTACATCTATCAATGGGTGTTGGTCGTCCACACCTTACATCAACTGCTACGTACAATGATGAAATGGAAAGCCTTACCGATTTCTCGAGCCTTCTTCCTGGCCAAATATTCGGGGCTGGTCTTGTCCACCCTGGGACGGCCGCGTTTGCGTTTCTCCCCCGTGTCCGTAGCGTGGCTGTTTATCACCGCAGCTGAAAATTTCGTATTAGCGAATTATTATACACACATACTTACCTAATTAGCGGCACAGTTTGATCCCTATTTTTGACCTCAGGCACAAAAAAGGGTCGTATAATTCGTCTATTCGTCTAATACACGTGGATATATATCTGTCTTTGGCATCGTAGCTCTTAAGAGTTCGTCAGTGTCAGTCCTACGACAGGACCTTTGGATGGACCGGTTCTTAACCATGTTTGGTAAAAATTGATCCAGTAGTTTACTAATTGCATCCTCTTCCTTTCATCGTCTCAGTAATAAGGGTCGTGGCTGCCACCATGGATGATCTTATACGAAATGACTTTACGTCAAGGGTTGCGATTCTAATTCCATTGGATTTCTTTTTATTTTATATTTAAAAAGTTATCTAGTGATCAATATAGTCCATATTACTCACAGATAATTAAATCTTTGAAATTGATGCAAAAGGTTTTCTAAACTCGTTCCGAACATACAAAAATAAAACAGACACGTCTTTTTACTTTAGAGCAACATCAAAACCTGGTGCCACGGTATTCGTAGTCGAACTTTCTGAAAAATATTGTGCGTATTTTTTTTTAAGATAAATAAAGTAAATTTTCCTTTATTGTATTATAAAGTTGATCTAGTAAAACCGCAGAGCGCAGGTAATAAGATAAACTTACATTATTACTACTTAATTAAGACATTTTGATTTTTTAAGATGTAGGTACGTACCTACATAAAAAGTAAAACTAAAAAAGGGTCACATTCTGAGTACAAAGGAGTTGCTTGATCAATGACAGGCTTTATATTATACTCGAGTAGTTTAATGTTTTATTCAAATGATCCAAAATGCATAAAAAGAAAAATTCAAAACTCGTTTATTTTTTTTTATCTTGTTTACTTTTGAGAATTCAAGTTTCCATCACAACGGGTATTTTTTCTTTTCTTTTTCGACATTTATACCAATAATAACATATAGCATTTACAGTCATTCCATTTATATATTTTTTTAAATTCCATAAATATATATTTGTGGTATATGGCCTGAATCATAAACACATACTACTGCGGTTACATAACAATCAAAGCCAGCACAACAAAAGTCAAATTCTTAAACATAAAAGGAATTTCCAGCGTCGAAGCGGTTTCAGTATCCCCCAATCAGAATTCATTAAATTTTGATAGCCAATCAGAAACTGTTATAAAAATTTTGAAATTTTTTTTCGCCAATCACAAACCGCCAAAAAGTACATACCCATTTCTTTGGCTTGTTTTCTCGCCGCCAAGTTCGCCAAATATTCTGGACTCGTTTTATCAACACGAGGCCTCCCCCTCTTCCGTTTGACTGGAGGAGGGGTTTCAGTCGGTGCCGCAGCTAGGGGAAAAATATAAATAGTAAACGAAAGGAAAAAAGCGAAAATAAAAAATCATTCAAAACGGGCCTGAAAATAAAGAAAAAAAAACATGCTTTGCTAAAATAAACATATATATTCTACTATCAAACTAATTACTTTTAAATTACAACATTTAAATAACACTACCATTTTAAAAGTTTTCGAAATTTTCGATGGCATATCTCATTTCAGCTTAACTTCTAGAACCTAATGCGAAGATTAAAAAATGCGATACGATGTCAGTAACAGTGTTGTAGTCCCGAAATTTTATGCTATGATAAAAAAATAATATTTCATTTAAACTCCAAAACTTTCATGGCAATCTAAAATTTCCAGGAAATTCTATTACTGCAGTTCGTTACAAATACGTCAATTCAAGGTCTAGGAATTCAATATATTTACAAAACTTCATAGGACAATGCAAATTTTTTTTTTAGTCTGTAAAGTCAAGCTCATCAGTCTTCAGTCCACAGATTTCTCATTCAGCTAATTAAAAAATAACTAGTGGTCTGAAAATTTGAGATTGAATTCAATTATGCGATATTTACTAATAGACGCGGTTTACAACATGCTACCTAAAACATTACTAGAACGAGCGAAACTCTGTCGACAATTTTTTTTATCTAAATCCTGTTAAATCCTGGTGTTACTGATGGACTTATTGATGATGATAGTAAAGTCGAATCTACAAGACCGATCAAATTGAAATTTGGCACGCATTTATGGTCTAGGTAGCCCGTAAGGAATTAAATAAAATCCTTAAAGGGTGAGGGAAATCGGAGTTTGTAATTAGTATAAAAGAATGTAAACTTACGCGGATAAAACCGCAGGACATAGCTAGATAGAAAAAATCTGGGTAAGCCCTACGAAAGGAAAACCACTGTTTTAACCTTGGATTTATAATTGATTTTAAATAAATAATTTCTTCTTGTAACCAACTTAACGCTTAACTGATAATGAGGACAACAATCAACTAGATCTAATACTCGAGAAATTTTAGGAAGCATTGGAAATTGTTAAAAATATTACCGAGCTTGTCTTAAATTTTGGTGACCCAAATACTGCGTCATTTTTAAAGGACAAATAAAAAGGGGTATCCAATCTACTCAATCCAATTAATAGAATTTGGAACAAACATAAATTAAAACATCCAAGAGCATGGCATACGAGTATCCGGTAACACAACATCCAACCGTGACCACTTACCAACATTTACTTCTGGTTTGTGACGTGCAGCGTACAGTTCTACCGCGGGCGGTACAAAGTGTGACACGGGCGAACGGTAGTCTACACTGAGGGGCAGAGGAGGAACTGGAAAGATTTAAATTGTAGTAAATCATAGATATCATCACGATTGTCTTAATCCCAACCCAGAAATGCTGGAATTTAGACAAAATGTTGGACCGAAGGAATATAAATAATGATACATCTTGAAAAATGAAGCATAAGTGTTTAACACAGAAAATGCTGGGTTTAAGGCACAATGATAGGAGAAAGGGATGTATATTAAATATTACAACATATATTTGAGGAAGCATGATATAGTTTCAGTTCCAACTCAGAAATTTCTGGGTTTTAAGGTAGAACGATGGGCGAAAAGGATAGGAAAAGTTAGCATGAATGTTAGTCCGACCTCAAAAATGTTAGGTTTAAAGGCACGATCATGGGCGAAACGAATGTAATTAATGAAGCATGATATAATGTTAGTTCTAACCCAGAAAATGCAGGATTTTAAAGCAGAATGATGAACGAAAATAATGTTTACTTAAAAAGTTGATGAAGCACGAGTGTTAGTTCCAACCCCAAAAATGATGGGTTTAAAGGCATATAGTGATATGCCATATTGATACTCTTGGGGCGTGTAAAGGACTGTAAATTTCAATGACTCAGCAGAAACTAATTAAAAGGTGAATGACATTGGTGATAAGGTGTCTGTTTTGTGACATTGAGGCAGAAAGTAACACGAAATGCATATTAGGCTATCTGAATTACCTAATCGACGAAGATTAGTAGTATTATTTATGTCATCAATTTGCTGCTGTGATTAGCCTTGTCATCAGGTAACGAATCAAGATTTAAGATTAAAGGAGGTCCTATTTTGGATAGCGTTGATCGCAATAAATATCTTAAATCTCGTTCTTCTTTATATGTACTAAAGAACAACGGAATGGAAGAAAAAAGCACTGTTACCATGATAATGTTATCCCAAGTGGAAGTAATGTCCCACGAATTTGAACAAAGCAATATCTTTGTTTAAATCAAGGCAATAAAGGGCTTAATAAACCCAGTGACAATAATAAGATGGTAAGTCAGCAAAATGTCACGGATCCAATCCCAAGGAGGACAGAGATTCACACACATTCAGTGATCTTGTATGTATGGAAAGACAGAGAGCCCCATGCAAAGAATTTTCCAAAAGCAACGATATAGCTCAAATGATAATGTAAATTATTAGCATTAAAAAAGTAAAACAAACAATATGAATGCTATTACAAAATAAAAAATGATAAACAAGAAATGCATGGTTGGTTATCAAGGATGGTCAAATTATACAAAACCAAAAACTTCGTCACAATGAGTGCAACAAGCAGGTGATTTTATGACAACGGACAAAGCATTATTATGTATTTAACAACGATCCAGGCGTTATGTTGTATGTAATACGTAAAGCCGAGTAACCATTGGACAACAATTGTTGATAAACTCTTTTCACCAACAGCTTTGATGATTGTTCATAATTTCTGTAAATAGTTTACAATGGACGAATTGGTCTTTTGCTCTCCCTTCAAAGAGATGAAACTATCCCATAGACGAGAATGGGTGGTCGGCCCCTACCCCAAACCCAGTTTTATCGCTCGACGAGCACTCATAGCAAGCCCATGAATTGTGCTTCTCTTCTGTATTTGGCTTCTCTTTACCACAGCAAAAGTTCAGGTCCGAAAAAAAACTGTTTTGTAACTTTTTCTCGTCCGAGCGGAAACACGAAGACTTATATTTTATAAAAAAAATTCACCGCTTTTGTTTTTTCATTTACAGAAATTATGGAAAAAGTTTGGTTCTTAAACTGTTTCAGATATTTCGAAATTCACAGATATGATCCCGTTCTTGGCAAATTAATATTTACACTCAAATTAAACTAAACCTATGTCCACAGCGGCTTGCTTAATCCCCTGCCTATTTTTGCTATAACATATGGGAGCAAACGCGCAGGCGAAGTTATTCCCATGACTCCCGACGCCCATAGACATCTGCGTAGAGTTTAAGCTGATGCGTTGCCCTCCTTCCTCCTCTCACCTTAACGGGCCACCGGCTACTTACACATCACACGAAACGCAACAGCACGGCTGTCACTTTACGACAGTTTCGTGTGAGGTACCGGTCGTGCCGGCCCGATTCGGCTACATGTATGCAGTGTGGCACTACCTCTTACTTTTTACCATATTACGTTTAAAGGTTGGTTTAATAGTCCTAGCTCGCATTATACTGGCATTGGAAGTTCTAAACAGTTTTTAAATATTGACATTAGTAGAATGTAATATTATCCTTACAATACGAATTGGTTTACATTCTTCTAGTGATCAATTAATTATCATAAGTTATGATTCTTTATACAACAAGTTTTTTTAGTGTATAGGGAACGAGTTTTTAGACTCACATGGCAAAAGGTGGCGGGAATATGAACTTTTAACTGGCATATTTGCGTTTGACGTTTATTAGTAGGTAAACACTAAAATATAATACCAAAATATTATTTCAATAGAAATAAAAATACTTTATTTAGCTAGCTATTCTAACCACACAGCTATACATTTTTCTCTACTTAACCTACACATATACAATAACTAATGGTCAATATACCCATACAGATACGACATTCATTAATTTTACAGATAAAAGAAACAAGTAGTTAAGTATAAAACCAGCAATAGACATATTTATACTTTTCTACGTACACCGGAAACGATAAATGTACAACAGTGTAACACGATTACCAAAAAGGTAACCACTCAGTTGAACGATTGTGGTCAGGAGAATAGATGACCACAATCCTGGTATTATGTGATCTCCGAGATTAGGTGACGTCACAGGTTACGAATAAGTGAGAAGTTATATCCAAATTTTGTGAAGAAAATTAGTGTGTATGATATTTTATTATTATCTAATATATAAAATTCTCGTGTCACAGTTTTCGTTGCCATACTCCTCCGAAACGGCTTAACCGATTCTCATGAAATTTTGTGAGCATATTGAGTAGGTCTGAGAATCGGCCAACATCTATTTTTCATACTCCCACGGGATCGAAAGTTACGCGGGTGAAACAGCGGGGCGCAGCTAGTAATAGATATACTTGTGAATAACTGCGGATTCTTTTATTGAAATTGATAAATCTACTGCTCGAAATAAATGATATTCGTTAATTTGGTTACAAATTGATTTGATGTTCAAGCAAGAAATTCTTATATTTTAATTTAATGCTGCTAATAGTTTTCAGGGTGCGTAAGGCAATATTGAATGTCTATATTACATTGTCATTCTTTACAAGTATTTAGGACGCGCCATATTCTGGTCGCTGCACACTTATCAACTCGGAAAGGGATCGTAAACGCCTCGCCTAGAAAAGCGAAGACGATATGATTACGTTACGTTTCCCATTAGTGTGCGTTGCAGTATGAAGTAGAATACTGACCGGCTCGAGGTGATACGGTTACGATCCCTTTCCGAGTAGATAAGTGTGCGGCGACTATTCGGCCAAGTGCTGCCTCTATGTCTATTGAACAGTCCCTACAAAATGTGGCTATCTTATACACTAAAAAAACTGTAACTTAAGAAAGTTACATTAAAGCCATCACTTCGGTTTTTTTATAGTATAATGGAAATGGAGCAAACGAGAAATCGGAGCCATTTTCATGTTACTCTCACTTTACGCTGGTCTCGTCACTCGTGCAAGCGAGAGTTACCTACCCGGTCGCGCCGGCCCAATTCGGCTGCATGCAAGCATGCAGTGTGGCACTAACTCTTAGTAAATTTACTTTGCAACAAAAATAGACATCTGAGATTTCCACTAAAACGTTTGATTAACTACTTTAAAATGATACCAATGGAAAAAGTGAATTTCTCGAACTGTCAGGAGTTACTGACACTTCGTAGTCGATTGAGCGTTTTTATCATTTTCTCTAGGATCCTTTTAAACGCATTTGCACCTGTTAGATGCAGGTGTGTCTATGGATTGTCATGGCAGTTGTTCTTTTCTATAAACTAATTTGTGTTTCAAAGAATGAATCTGCTCTTTGTTTTTAAATAAAGAGACTTGAAAATTACATAAAGTGTAATTTTTGTAAGAGGTAGTGCCACGCTGCATGCACGACCGGGGAGGTACCTCTCGCTTACGTGAAACCGGCGTGAAATGACAGCTGTGCTGTCGCGTTTCGTGCGGTGTGTAAGTAGCCGGTGGTCCATGGAGGTGGCAAAAGAAAGGAAGGAAGCGCATCTGTATAGCCTATCTATGCGGATGTCTATGGGCGGCGGTAGTCGTGAAAATGCCTCAGACTGCTCGTTTGCTCCCCTATACAAAGGTACAAAAAGGTAGGTACGCAAATTTAAATATGGAAGTACCTCGTAACTAAAACACGTGTTAATCTTTAAAGAAATTAAACTTTTGTCGGTTCCTGTAAAATGTTGAATTTATCAGTTAGGAGTTATTGGCACTTCAACGTCGAAATTGAGCAGCACACGGTTTGCAATACAATATAAATGTGTATATTTCCCGAGAGATTAGATGCAGGCAAATGGTAAGCTGATAATTTTGTGTTTTAATCATAATCAAATTATTTCGTTCGTCAAGGGGTTGTATCTAATAAAGATTGCATAGTTACTACTTAAAGAATACGCAGTTACTACTTAAGTGAACACACTATCTTACAAATGTAATAGTATATATAGGCTTGCAGAGCATAATATGCTTGGTAGCTCTGAGGTGTCGGCGGGATAATACATATCCTGGAAACGACGGGATTGTCATGGACAGCATAGGTATCATTTACCATATATAAAATGCTGTTTGCAGGCCTTTTTGTGTCCCTCTCATATCGATGAAGCTGCACTGACACACAAANNTGACACACAAAAAAAAAAAAAAAAAAGGCTTTTTTGTCACTTGTTTTTTGTCATGCTTCCTCATAAATTTCGTTTGAAGGTACTATGGGACCCCTCATGCCACCACAAAAAAGCCATCATCATATGAATTTGTTTCTCATAGGACTTATGTAAAAGCATAATTTAACTAATTATATTTAAAAAATATAAATTATTATAGTAGCATTTTAAACTAAGAAAACGTTTTAGATACAGATGTAATTGAATTAAACAGTACATCAGAATAATATAATAAAATAATAATAAGAAATACTTGAAATTAGCTGTTAAGTTTACAAAAGGACTGTTCCATCTTTTACTATTTTATATTTACAGGAGCCTAGCGTATCTATTCCGTATTAGATTTGAGCAATATATATTTTTAATGAGTATAAACGAAACAAAAAAACCGGCCAAGTGCGAGTCGGACTCGCACACCGAGGGTTCCGTAGGAACAGGAGGTGTGAGCAAAAGTAATAGACGTTGAGAAAATTACACTTTCTTGCGACAAACTTATATATGCGGGTGCTTGCATACATTTAGTATGAAACGAACGAACGATATAAATTTTATTTACCAATTTTTAGATTTATTCCTATATGCATACTGTAAGGTCTTACTTCTTGCCAAATTTCAGAATTCTAGCTCAATGGGAAGTACCCTATAGGTTTTCGAAAAAGTGCGTTTTCATACAAAATTTGTGCATAAATGGCTATAACTTTTTATTGCGTTAACTTAGAAGTATTTTTTTAAGGCATCAAGACGTAACTGACCTCCGTATTTGACAAAGATTTCAGCTTAATCCCTTCAAGCGTTTTAGAGAAAAAGGTCTTGACAGACGTACAGACGGACAACAAAGCGATCCTATAAGGGTTCCGTTTTTTCTCTTTGAGATACGGAACCCTAAAAAATGAACGGGTCTCAAAAGCCATTTATACAAGGTTGATAAAAGCGAGAGGCACTAAATGAAACTACGTAAACTTTAAGTGCCTACTATTAATCCGAAACTATTAAAAAAAAATTACGCGAAGTATATGAAGTTTTTTCATATAAAATAAATAGCTTACTATTTAAAAAAAACGTAAACAGCTTTTGAAGTCACGGCGGCAGCCAGCGGCAACCTCACACGGGGTAATGACCCCTTCAGACGGCCGGCAGTCAGCTGACGTAATAAGAGTGTACGAAGTGAGAAAAAACTTTAAAAAATTCCTGTGGCTAAACTATTGCTCTGATCGATTTGATTTTTATTACGTAGTCTGAAAATGAAACACAAAATATGTGGTTTAATTTAATGCCTTTAGCTTGTTACAACCTTGTATAATTTACATAGATACTTGTTTACTTTTAAGTTTTAGTTTGGAGAAAAATTAATTAAAAATTAATATTTTTTTTTTGTCATCTGAACTTAATTCTGAAAGCCTAATATGGTTTCTAAGATTGCTATGAGTGCTTGTCGGATGAGGATACTAGCTTTGTGGGGAATATCGTGAATGAATAGCTCATACAGAGCATCACGACCAGAATACAAATATGTTATTTATTAATGGATGACATGTTAGTGAAAAAAAATAATACCATTGTCCAAACCATATATGTCTCCGTTTTTCTCCATTTTGATTTTTTTCTCTGGTGAGTTCTGTTCGTCCCCTGTAGATTCTCCTCCATTAATCTGCATTACGGAATCCAATTGACTTTCACAAAGTGCCATAACTTTTATATATTCACTACTGTAAGAAAATTAATACATTGATTAATATCTGACACTTTCTCAAAAAACATGAATACTGGGCTTTGTTATTAGAGCTTGCTTAGCTTATAAAGAACAGCACAAATGTGTAATGAAAAGTGGTGATGCTGATTATAAACCTTTTAATCCTAGCATCCTTAATAAGCGATCCAAATTGCACTAATGGAACATCTTAGCATCGTAGACCGTTCTACAGTACAACAGCCTCATCATGTCGGTTTTATTTGTCCTCTTACCATATTTCATCATATAAAATCCATTTATAAAATGATTTTTCCTCTACTATTAGACGGCTAAAGTATATTAACTCTGTATCGTTGAGAAACACAACAAGCTAATCCAATGCTAACTGCATGGTTGTTATGTATATAAAGATAAGAAATGTATCTATCAAAATATTTTATGTTTTACAATATGAACAAACTGATTGTATAAGGACTTTCAGTTTATGTAGTTAATAACTAATTTGTTAAAAAGATTTTGTGAAATTAATGAAATATAGGAAGAGAAATGTTGTCTTAGTCAGTGGTGTAACTACAGGGTGGCAATTCGACAAAATGCCAAGGGGCCCTGGTCAGTGGAGAATCTTTAAGTTCAAAATTCATCTCGATAAGGCCCATCCGATGAAATTGGCACGGGCCTCGAGCAGTATAATTACACCACTGGTCTTAGCTATGTTACAATATCCACTAGAGGTAATGCTATGAACAATAATTTTTAATTTGAGCATGAACCACTGTAAATAGGTCTAGCTCTCAAATAACACAGGCATAAAATTAAAACACATTTCATGCCATTTGATTATATTAATAAACTCAGCGCAGCCTTGCTACGGCTTATTAGGTTTAATTCTAAGATCAAACATGTATACATAAACTTCAATTACTATGTTAAACCTAAAAATGTGTAAGCTTTTCTGCAAGGTGTACCACAAAATCTACAGGTTGTGGGATAGTGTAAGGACTTTGTCAACCCTAATTAAAGATCGCCTGGGTTTCCTCTCCTTTCCTCCTCCTCGCCTCTTTTAATCATTTCTGGTGGTGGATAAGGCCTAAATTACGATAAAGGACTCTTAAGAACTAGAGAAAAGACTAAAGACCTGCCTGGGTTTCTTGCCCCTTATAATAATAATTTCTTAATGTAATAAATTAAAATGAATAAGGCGTAAACTACTGACATAGACATCTTTCAATGGTGCTCTCAAAAGTTCAGACTCAATCAGCAAAATAGTGAATTTCTTTTGTGTATTTATTTTTTCAAGGCCAGTCAGCATTACAAACAAAAACAAAAAACATTGTCATTACTCTTTTACATTCAATTATACAGATCATGGATCCTACCTACATCTATAGACCTATGGTTGTGTTTAAATGCTTGTAGGTATCTCATATGACAACATTCCCATATACCATGTCAGTGAAACTTTTTAAAGGAAACACCTGTTGAAGATATGGCAACAGGCTGTTGAGACAACTGTTGTCATCTGTCACTTTTCTCATAGCATTTAGTATATAACTAGTATAAAATTATTTATATAAACACTATATTGAATGACGCTAAACAAAACCAGTATGTAATTTTCAATTGTTGCTCTAACTCTAGAACTTTCATTTATTTCTCTTAAATTTTTAAATCTACGACTAATATGTATCTTGTATGTATTATATATTATATGTATGTATCTTGAAGTAAAATTTACACTACTTTAAGATATTATGACAAAGTAACATATAGCAAATCAAATTTTGAAAAATGAAAAATGATTGTGAAAATTTTTTTAATATCTTAGGTGTACAAGCATATAATTCGTAGTACACATGATATTAGTAAGTAAAACTAAAAAATAGTATTTTAAAAAATTGGAAAATTTTTCAGTATATATTTTAAATGGATTCATATATTCTAAGAGTTGAAATAAACTCATTAAAGATATAACAAGCACCGTCCCACTGTCTCTAGTGCATAATATTTAATCCCTTGAAAATATGAATGAAATACACTTTACAGTATATTCTCAGAACGGCCCAATATACGTACACAGATAATTTTAATAAAAAAGGTTGAGTTCTTTCAAAGAAGTTAAACCACAATCACCTTAATACAAGATTTATATATTTAAGATATTCATCATAAATATATTTATTTATTGGTGTACTAATTGTCGTTAACAAGATATTTGTTTCTCTGCCAAAATTTCTTACATGCATACAATTTATAATAACAGACATTGCAATCAAAAACTTGATAATAGTAGCAATTTTTTATAATATTGACACTTGTTTTTGTGTATTATCAAATAAAAAAATTGATCTTTCTTGTTTTTGAATAATGGTATCTTATTTATTATTAACATGTAATAGTGACAAGCAATAATAAGGAAATATTAGAAAATAAGGCAAATTCATTTGTAATGGGCTTTTATTGATGATGATATTATTTAATGAAAATGCAATGGCATATTTTTATTGTAATGAAATATTTTTGGAATATTGTTTTTATGACATTGAAACGTGTTTCAATTTATTGCTGAGGTTATTGTTTATATATTATTATACAGTACAGTAGTCTCATTATAATGCATGTTGAAACTTACTTCAATAGCAGACTACCCCTGAACTTGATGTTTATAGATTTGTAAATAAATAAGTGAAAGTTATTTCAATGAAATACAAACCTCGATTTGCTTTCAAGACATAAGTACATTTTTGAAGTACCTAAAAGGTATAATTAGGAAGACCCTAATATAATTAGATATTTAGACTTAACATCAAGAGATCCAGATTACTGAAAGCTGAAGTAATTCATTTACGTAAATATATTTAGTTAAATATTGGTGATCTAACATTTATGGATTGATATATTGTGTTAATTCCAACTACCTTATAATTGTATTCCTTATCGTAACAACATAAAGCAGTAAAAAATGTCATTAATCTTTACTTACCTATAGGAAAGAAACCATCTTGCCTTAAATTGAAAAATACTATTTTAACCACATAAACGAATTTAAAACTTACACAAAAACAATTCTAGTACAATTATAATGTCATTAAAACTTAATATTAATAACAAATATAAGATTTAAAAACAATAAACGCTTGAGAAAATTACTGTACACTAATACGAACTAATCAATTGTAATAGCAGCAAATGGTGTTCTGTAAGCCAAACGAAAACACTTAATTCACACTATTAAACACATTTCTAAATGCACGCACTACATCCTTGTGCGATGGGATCGATTTTAAAAGTGATTACAAAAGTTTACGAGCGCGATTGTCGGAGATATAAACAAAATTCGCAAAACCTAAAAACTGACCCAACGTCCATTGCTTTTGCAAGAAGGTGATGCTACTGCCCCTGAAATGTATGGAAAAGACAAAATTATTTTTATTGTGGCAACATTTCATATAACACTGCCGTTTGACGTTGCAAATGACATACTCATAGTTGTCAACAAAAACGACGTATAATGTATAATTATGTGATTCTAAAATAACCTTAAATTATATAGTTATAAAGTCGATTTTAAAATCTAATCATGACAGTTAGTTCAAGAATGACGCAGTGATAACTGTTGTTCGTAAAAGCTACGATGTATGGTAGCATTATATCAAAAATATTTTGAAAACGCAATCTGTAAATTAGAATTACTGGAACATTTTTCTCCTGTGTCATAATTAAATCCTATATTCAAGCAAATAATTTTACTAAATATTGTTGGCCAAAAAAAAACATTTATGGCTAATAACCCAGCAACATTACTATGGGTGTGGGACAAGTAGGTAGCGGAGGAAACAGTGTAGAAAAACGATAGTTATAGGTAGGTCGACCGCTGAGTTGGCACTTGTATTATTACTTCAACGTTGATAACGACGCCCGTGTTATCAGTAGCGACTGTCGACGCGAGGTTATTTCTTTTGTGTGGCTTCACCTTGCTAGTTTATTTGTGTTGTAATTTCACACACGTATATTTTATTTATTCGATTTTCCTTACAATACACTGACACTATTTGTCGTAAATATTTGCAAATAATTTAACCTAATTACTTAATTAGGTAATAAACTAAATTAATCATTATGCGTGAATCGTGATAATAGGTATCCCGTACCCTTATCTATAATATACCAATAAATATTTTTTTAAAGTTATTTTTAATAGTTACGAATGAAGTAAGTACTTATCTACCTATTTAAATAATTGAGATACCTATTCGTTGATGACGTAGCTTACATACATAATATTGTACCAATGTTCTAATTTTATTGGTATTGTAAGTAATAAACTTTAATGTAAACTTTATTTCTAGACATATTTATAAGTAAATAGATGTACCTAGATATTTATCCACCGTAAAATGTCGACCTCATTAAATACAGAACACAGCATAAAAATTCATTTACGAAAAAATGACTTTGTATGTTGTATTCAAGTTCATGCCACTTTCCGTGCGGTATGTGAGTAACCGGTGGCGAATTGGAGGAAGGGGAGAAAGAGAGACGCTTTTACTCAACCCCATGGTAAAAGGCTGTCCGTACTCTGTAGTGTAGCGTCAGTATTCCCATCGGCCAAATATTGATTACGTAAAGTCAACACCGAAAATGTCTGAACATGTTATCCAGCAATACAAAACTACTTATCAGTCTAAGTTAAAAGTATAATTGGACCAAAGCGCTGATCAACAGTAATTTGATTAAAGTAAATGTATTTTTACTGCAATTTTATTCGTTGACTGCATTTTGCATCTAAACGCCTTATGGGTAGTCTTAGCAAACATTGTATAGATGTAATATCACAGTTAATTAACCTAATAGTAATATTCCGCTTCAATTATTGTACCAATGTTTTAACAAATGATTTTTTTTTATAAAGCGTCCATCACAGTACCATCCATACAGTACTCGCTTAGATGCTTAAAGCGACGAAGTATAAAATCTTGCGAAGAATCTTCGAGTTATTGACTCAGGCGCAAAACCGACAACAAATGGAAGTCGCCCGAGGCAAAGTAAAGCTGGAGGAAGTAAGACGAAGTGACTCTCCACACTCTCGTATTCGCCTAGCTTCGGTCAACTTCGCGAGTAGTAGTGTTGTGGAGCCATAAGAGGAAGTTTCACGCTGCACGCAGACTTACATGTAGCTGAATTGTACCGGCGCGACTGGAGAGGTACCTGTCGCTTTAAAATGACAGCTGTGCTGTAGCGTTTCGTGCGGTGTATAAGTAGCCCTTGGAGGGGGTAGGAGGGAAACGCATCTGTATAACCTCTATGCGGATGTCTATGAGCGTCGGTAGTCATGAAAATGGCTCCAACTGCTCGTTTGCCCCATTTAATACTATAAATAAAAATCGATCGTAAAGTTTTTTCAATATTTTCACAGTCAACTTGCGCGGGTGAAACCGCAGGAAGCAGCCCACAAACATCCATGACCGTGGCGGGATTCGAATCCAAGACAGATAGTAGTCGGTCGCGGCAGTGACCGCGTCCCCTCTGACGTTAATAATCGACGGGTCCCATGAGCAAAATCGTATCAGTAATGAAAAGTCATTGTAACAATGTTTTTTCATAAAACGTCTCAATTTGCGTAAATCCTACTAATATTATAAATGCGAAAGTTTGTATGTTTGTTTGTTTGTTACTCCTTCACGCAAAAACTGCTGAACCGATTTTAATGAAATGCACACACAGAGAGGGTAACTTGGATTAACACAGGATAGTTTTTATCCCGAAAAAAATCTGTTTCTGTGGGATTTAAGCGGGTCAAACCACGGGGCGCAGCTTGTAGGTACTACCAGCGCCGAATTAAGCTCTAGCGGGGCCCGGGGCTGGGAGTAAAAAAGGGGCCCCTAATGGACACAAAAATTATCGTCATACTATAATATCATAAAATGAATAGTATAATTACGTGTACTTTGAGTAACAAAAAAAAATGCATATTATTAATGCTCACAACTATACTGTATGTATTTTTATAAGTTTTCACGTATTCCTGAAGTATTTCAGCATTACATTTCGGTAATTTGCAATTATGTGATTGAAATTAAGTGATATCGAGAAATAATTTTAGATTTCAGTAGCTTTAAACAAACAGCCGCAAGTAGATAGATACTTACTTATTCAACAAGTTGTCTTTGTTTATCAAAGTAATGTAAAATATTAATAAAAATATGCACCTATGTCAGCAATGCTTCCCTGCCTGCGCAGTAGTAATTTTGTGATGCCCTTTTTGAAATACAGAAAGTTACAAACTCGTCAACGGCTTTTGATACTACTGTATTTTGAGCAGCTTAGAACTTTTCACTGCTAAGAAGTAGTCCAAATTTTGGAAATTTTGGAGAATTGCGATAATGCAAAACTTCTAATAGCGATCCCGACAATGATTTTCTCCAGGAGAAATAGATCACGTCAACGTCAAGGCCATTTCGTTACCGGGCGCGAGCTACTATCGATTTCAGAGTTGCGGGGAGATGGAGCTGTCGGGCCGTTTGACCATTATAATAATAGTTAAATTAGTTATTATAATCTCTCTCATATGGGGGTGCATGTCTTTCAATCGAGAGACAGAGATCGGTACCCCTTTCGACCTCAAGCTGCCCGACGAAAAATCATAGCAATCAGATGATGCGGTATTGGACTTCTCTTCGTTTCCGCAGCATTAGTTCACGTCCGAATGGAACTCCCCAGAAGATATGATCCCTGAGGGTATGCAGGGCAGGACTAGTTATACCGGACAGACTTGGTGGGAGAGGCCAGACTAAGAGCAGCTTGACTCGGGGTACTCCCCCGTCCCTCTGAATCAGCAGAGGGTGGCATGGATTGGAATGAGTAGCGGGTCCGATTTGGACATTGGTTACAGGGGCCTAGGGGCAGGTTAGCAATCTGACCCCATTGTAGGTATAGTTTGGACGTCGTAGTAGAGACTATTCAATGGCAGCCAGTCCGTCTCCAAGGAGGATCAATCTTGCCTTTTCAGAGACCTTTTTAGATTCGGGACCCTCCAATTATAGCCGCCTGCACCCGCAGGGGCTTAGTCGATATTGCACTCCCAAATGTCGAGTCCGACATTGGCTTAGGGGCCACCCGGGCTCCTAGGTTTCATACCTAAATGTATTCCCCTGCGTCAACTGCGTCAACTGCGTCAAAAAACAGGGTCCAAAAAGAAAGAGAATCTCAAAGCTACCACAATAACTTAGAGAACGTATGTTGTACTATGTAAGGTTGTGCGTTGAGGTAAAGCAGCAGCTTGTAAGATAGGGGTACCTAAGGGTGCCAGGGATTAACGAATAATATGATGCTTCTGGTTCCTTTGCATATTCCAGTTTTTTTTTTATACTGGATAGGCTTGCGTTTGGCCACTGTCTCACCTGGTGGAAAGTGTAGACTTGGCCGACGATGGGGCACGTATGCCTAGAAGGTACATATTCACCCTCGATTTAAAGATTTAAAGGTTATAGGTGTGAGGGACGTTGGTAGAATTGGCTTCTGTTCCGCTTTTAGGGAGCTAGGAAGCTTTTTTATTTTGCCAATTTTACTCAAATGGAAGATCCATTTGGGTGAAATTGACAAGGTAAAAAGGCTACTTGTTGTAACGATAATAATAACCGTGGTATATCGAGTGTCGTTACATTCTAGGATCGTCTGTTATTTGTATCTTTCATCATATCAAAATTCCTTAGCCTGAAGTCTTCAAATGGCATTCCTTTTTTGCCGCTGCCGAATGCACTTTAACAAATCACTTATTAACCATTAAATAAGTAATGTATTTTAAAAATAGACTTCAAAAAGTACCTATAAAATAAATTAAATTTAAAAATTTGGCTAATGTTGTGATATATTATTTTTTATGCATTTAATGGTTGAGATGCCTTTTTGTCTCACAAATTCTTGTACATTTAATATTGAATAATAACAAATAGTTATTGCAATAATTTGTCCTTGTTGAATTTGAAATCTGATTTAATATACTTAGGTATATTTTTCATTACTTTTAATATCTGAAAATTAATTTTGTTGACACATGGGGGCCCCTTGACTCGCGGGGCCCGGGGCTATAGCCCCCCCTAGCCCCCCCCCCTAGATCCGGCGCTGGGTACTACATAAATAATTGTATTCCCA
>LUGF01013565.1:339642-356365 GCA_001625245.1 Calycopis cecrops
AGTACCCGTAACAAAAGTCCTTACGGTACTTAGCACGGGGCTAGGCTAACTTAGTGTGTAAAGTCCACTGATATTTATATATATTATTTATTTATATATATCTACTGTTATTAAGTTTTTTAGATGTACATCATATACAAAAACAATATAATGTAGTGTCATTTATAAGGTCTTTTTAGGGTTTCATACCTAAAAGGTAAACGGAATCCTATTACAGAGCGTCCGCTGTCCTTCCGTCTGTCACCAGCCTGTATCTCATAAACCGTGGTAGCTAGAAGGTTGAAATTTTCACAACTTATGTATTTGCTTTGCCGCTATAACAACAAATACTAAAAATAAAAAAAAAATAAACACTCGGGCGGGGTGCCCATACAATAATGGTACGGAACCCATCGTGTGCGAGTCCGACTCGCACTTGGCCAGTTTTTTAATTCACAAATTGAATTGCTTTATTTTATTCAATTGACACTTGTAAAGTTAATGTTTTATTTTTGTTTACTTGCTTCACCAACAATTGTATAGATCTTTAAAAAATAACTTAGCGTCCACATAACAAATATGAATGGTGTAACAATCACTTATAGGTAAAACACATATCGCTGTACGAGTGTTGTACAAAAAAATATGTTAAAATAAAAAAGATTCTACGTAGGAGCAGCTATAGCCCGTCAAAACTCGACAGGTACGAAATACGAAGTTTCTTCTACTCGGTTGCTCTTTGTTTTGTTAGGTGGTCCCTAGACAAAACAATCTAAATATATGAAAATAAATGTTTGTTTGTGTGTCCTTTATAAAATAACAAACTATACATATGATCTTTAGCAAAGTTCTTGTGCATGAGCTCGCGAAGGTTTCTTAGTTGTTACGAACAACTTTTGACAGATAGCGTAGCAAGTAGCAACCCAGCGTATAGCTAGTCGAATATAAAAATTGAACTTGCTCAAATTTGCATTATATCTTTATACGATCGTCGATATTAACCCTATACTGTCAATAAAATTGCACAATTCATATTGTACAATATCTAGGGGCCACCTTACCAACAAGAGGAGAGTTCAACTTGGTCGAATAGGCCTCTTGAGTTCTTATAAGTGCATCAACGCTATAATTATGCTTGGGGTTATAAGTTAGTTATTAATATCTTGTGTTTGTTGTATAAGATGAATAAATTGTAAATGTTTATAAAAGCTTTAAATAATATTTTAATAATGTTTTGTAATAAATATGTATAGCTTATATTGTTTTATTGTATTTTCTGGGAGATCCCTAGTACAACATCGGATCGTGCAATGGCGTCAGTTAGGGATGTCGGAATTATAATAAAATATCGATTTATCGATATTTTTAAAAATATCTATATCAGATCTATATCATTTTAGATAGATAGAAATGCCTTTTTATTTAAAAATACTGATACATCGGTATGATACTGCGGTCGGCAATCCACGGGCATCTCTCGTAAATAAGAAGACATTATGGAAGAGAGTCCAAACTAAAAAAAAGGTAAATTTGGGATTCTGGGGTGGTACCACAAAAAATATATTGCTTTTGATACAGTTTCGATATTGGATAGTTTATATCGATATATCGTTACAATAAATATCGCCTAAAAATATCGAACTGAAAATATCGATATATAGATCGATATTTTTTCTACAAGCCTAGCGTCAGGATCCTTATTACTTATCCGTGTAACTGACGACCAGGCTGGCGCAGTGGCACAGGGCTCGGATATGCGGAGCATGTAGCGCCAGGGGTCGCGGGTTCCAGTACCGCCTAGGTCATGAATGTTTATCTATGTATTATATGTCTTTCTCTAATAAAAATCTTAAATATATAAAATTTCTTAAATTTATAAAACATTATATATATTCCGTTGTCTAGTACCCGTAACACAAGTGCTTACGGTACTTAGCACGGGGCTAGGCTAACGTGGCGTGTAAAGTCCACAGATATTTATTTATTTATTTCCGTTCACTTAAATTTAAAGACATATACCAGAGTTCTGCTTCTAAATTCGTGCAAGATCTGTGTGCCACAAGCAGGGTCGCGTTCAGTCGGTGCACCAACCTCATCAATTATCAAACCCTTATCAAATCCCTCTCAAATGACCTTCAAAACTAGTTCGTTTCATTGTCCAAACACTGCAACCAAAAAGATAATTTTAAGATTTTTCTTATCTTATTTTTCGTGTTCGTAGAATTCATATGTTATATTAAACTTGTTTTAATAGACTATTGAACTTTGCCATTATGACCTGTTTAGATTTAAATTATTTATAACCAGTGACCCGGGATTTTGTCTAAAATGTCATGTAATCAGATACAACATCTTGTGATATATAATCAGCTTTAATTCAGCAAACCTGATGGAAGTTTCGTCTTAGTGACATTAGAATTTATTTCCGGTTCCTCAGTGCTACAGCCAATTTAATTTTAATGTGTAAAACAAAGGTTTTCGGTGGCATGCTTACTGTCTATAGGTACTTTTAGAATCCCATAAATGTTTGATTGTGCAATATAAAGTATTTCCGCGTACTTTATTGTTCTCATAAAGTACCTATAAAGTAGGTAGGTACAGACGTTTGAAATAACGTACAATACTTTAATAAAAAGTAAGGCTGGTAACCCTACGTACGGCAACCACTCACAAACGGAGTGAACACTGCTGAGAACACTGCGAAAATGCCTTTAAGGCGTCAGTGGACATCTATTTATATATTTATTATTATTTATTGAAAAATGCCTTTTGATATTCTTTTTGCAGCATTGACATTACCTCAAACTAAACTTGCTAAAGTACCTTCATAGCACGGATGCATTGCGACATGTTTAGTACTTTTCCGTTTTCCGTTATTAAAAAAAAAAGATTAGGTAAATGTACAAATGCGGTCAGCCAAAAGGGAAATAAATAATAAACGTATTAGGGGAATACCCCAAAGGAAATGGATTTCGTAATTAATGCTAATTAGAAGTCAACCTTCGTGTTGGGTGGAATGGAATGGGCCGGCTCGGCGAGCATTGACCCATGGCGGTCGATTAATGATCGACATAAATCAATAAAATTCTGATTTTTTTACGGTATTGTGTACAAAAACTCTGGACATTTTTTTCAAAGAAGTTACATAGCGAAAAAATGGAAACGCGCTTTGTACTGACGGGGACAGCGAGTGGCAAGTGGTAACCTCGCACGGGAAATGATCCTAGTCAGCCGGCCTCGCGGACAGCTGACGATACAGCATACAGAGTGTACGAAGTGAGAAAAACTTTAATAATTTCGTATGGTTAAACTATGGGTATGATTGATCTGTTTATTGTTGTTAGCCTAAAAATGATACACTAAATATATGGTCTCATTTAATGCCTCTCGCTTTTATCAACTTTGTATAATATTAGCGGTGCCTCTCGGTTTTATTCACTTCACATAATTAGTAAACTTCATCCTCTATTTCATCCCCTAAGGGGATGAAATTTTCAAGACTAACACAGAAACCTCATGCAAAACTTTGCTAAAGATCATCACATAATTAAATGCATAGTTAACGATTCTATATAGGTCATACAGACAAAATATTATATTAATTATTATTTATTTATATATAAGAGAAAAAAAAACTAGGACTCTTCTTTTAGGTAATTTAATGATTACCGATCCTGGCATTCGTTAATTAGCTTTCAATACAAGAAATGACAACAATAAGTATGTTTACAACCTACTTTGTATACATGAATTGAATCACCAACTTTTCCCTGTTGTGGTTAAATACGATCCAACTAATACGAGGAATATACCTCAGTGAATCAAGCCGTGCGTAGTAAGTGACCTTTGGACATTGGAACTCTGGAGTTTCCTAAAATTGACTACTAATGATGTAGTAGTAAAGTTATTAGTATAAGCTGCCATCGACGTCAGAGTTAGGGGAGATGGGACCTCTCGGTCGTAGCCTTGATATTATGAGATAGTTAACTAGCTGTTACAAACCCCCTCATACCGGGATGTATCTGTCACATCCGCGGGAGAGACGGGAGGGAATTTCGGTTCACTGGGTAGGAGGTCGAAACCCTAAACCTAGTAGTCTCGTCACCCGCCAACACTCATAGCAATCGGATGAAGGTGTATTGGGCTTCTCTTCGAGTAAATTGTAAGTTGGTCATCAAAATTTTCGAAGCGCTGCTAGGCATAGGCCTCCTCCAAATTTCGCCAACCGTTTCGATCTTTGTCTTCTCCCACCAGCTTTTCTCGAAGGTATCGAGATCGTCCCGCCAACGTTTCCTCGGCCGTCCTCGGCGTCTCACTCCGTCCGGGGCCCACTGAGATGTTATGTGGGCCCACTTCTCGGAGTTAATTCTCGACACATGACCAGCCCACTCCCACTTCAGCCGGGCGGTCTTGTTTCCTTCTGCCTCCATTGCCTTCTGAGAAATCTTGAGTTTGGAGCTCGGTCATAGGCCATGTCTGCGCATCGTAGGTTAGGACGTGCAGGTTGCATATTTCGACGAGTTTGCGTTTCAGTGACATAGCAAGGTCGCCCTTCCCGTACGCTTTCATGGACCAGTAGCTCTTCCAAGCATTATCGATACGTCGGCCGATTTCTCGGTTGTGCCTGTTTTCGTCAACGTATTGTATGATCTGCCCGTCTACCTCGTGCTGTTTGACATTAACTTGGTCTCAGGCCGAAATCCAACCTCAATCAAAAAATTTTAATTTTTAATGTCATCTGCGAAACGCAAATTCGTGAGGCGTTTGCCATCGACGTCAATGCTTTTTGTTGCCCAGGACTGTAGTGGAAAAACCTGGGCGAAAGCCTGCCTGTTTGGTGGGTTGGTGAAGGTCTAAAATGCCCGAAATACGTAGTTGAATAATTTTGGTGAATGTCTTATACATACACAAGGCTGCTAGGTCGGTTGTTATTAATATTTGATTTTTAATAATAATAATAATAATAATATCTTTATTTGTAAAAACACACTGAGCCAATTTTAAACATACAAAAACAAGTTAAGAAATAACACGCAACAACAATAACCTAAATTATTAAAACTAAAATAAAACTAACAATTACTAATAACAAGACAATAGTCGGCAACAGCGTGTTCTACAAAACGGTAGGACCTCAGCTTAAGTCAGACCTTACACTGATTTTCAAGTCCTCCTTATGTTTTTTTTTCCCCTCCTGGCGGTAACCTATTTACGTTATATGAGTGCTTGTGACTATACATATAAATTTATATATATTACTATCTTTATATTAATATATAATATTATTGTAAAGAAGTAAAAATACAAGTAAAATATTATAAATATACTTACACACAATTATGATTTATGTCCCTCCGAAAATACAATATAATATATAATAATACATAGTGATGAATAGTGAACAAAAACTAGAATATATACTTTAAACCAAGCACATAATAATTTCGCCTTTTTATGCAGCTGAACTATGTTTGAGTGACACATTTGTTCTAGTATGTATCCTGTGTCTAGGATTGCATTAAAAATATTGGGGCAGTATAGTAGGCATTCATACGCTGAAGACTTCGGTCGTGATTCCGTCCCATCTCATTTAAAAAACTAGGAGACAAAACAGCTATGGCCCTTGTAGGGGGGAGGAGGAAGGAGGGCAACGCATCTGTTTACCTCTATGCGGATGTCCATAGGCGTCGGTAGACATGGCTCTGACTACCAGTTTGTCACCAATACCATAAAAAAGAGCAATAAATGCAGTGCCAAAGTCATGAAAGTCCATGGTACTAAATGACAAAGAATAGGGACTTTTTACACCACATGATTCACGCTCCACATTTGCAGCAGAAGTCATCGACATCTCACTCGGCTTCGTGGAAGCTGACGTGCGACCTGATGATGACCACGCAAGTTTGATGTAACGGACGTCCTAATGCAATTAGTTTCCGTTATGTTTTGGGTTAAGGGGTTTTTAATTGACACGTAAATGTGTAATCCAAAATTATAAATGACAGTCGTTAGTGGGGATTTTAATACAACAATAATATTGTATATCTAATGACTTTCCTAGAATATACACCAAAAATCTATGAAATGTCAAACACGTAAACCTTGTGTATGTTTGCGTATTTTTGAAAATCGAGAATGAAACACAGAATATTTTGAAACAAAAAAGGCCAAATGTGTTGATTCCGTATACTTAAACCCAATGGGACAAAAACAATTGGATAATGTCTTACAAGACATTATCCAAAATGTATTGAGAGTAAACAGTCAGTATACCGTAAGAAAGAACATTAGTGAATTCTGAACGACAAATGATAATCATAATAGAAATACGAGAAACAGGCATAAATTAGACATACCATTTCAGAATTTCTTTCGGGGGCAATGCATACGCCTCTACAATAGGATCCCAGAAAGCGTCCAAAAACTGTCGAATAATAAATTTAAAAAAGTTGCTAAAGAGCGTTTATGTGGTAAGGGTGCTTTTATAAAGAAGCAGGTTCCCAGCGCCGACAATTTCGGCGCCGATCGGCGCTGGTCCGAGCAGGTTGCACTCGTATAAAGAAGCAGGCAAATCGGCCTGTAGTGACCATCATGTCGTCGACTTCATCGGACGACGACTTATTTATTATGGAAAATAGTTATTTAAAATGTTTGTATAATATATTAGTATTTATTATATTAGTATTATATTAATATATTAGTATTATAATTGTATAATATTAGTAGGATGTGAAAGTTTGTATGTTAATTAAAAGTGGAAATAGTATTAAAAAACGTGTATTATTTACAAATAGAACTAAATAGTAATTACGTAATAATATCAGTGTACTTAGTATATTTTCTATAAAGTAAGTAATATTATTTTAAAAAAAATGGGTATTTTTTCATGTTTTAAGTTTATTATTAATGGTGAAACACCTCAATCGTGCCGGCCCAAGTGCTGCTACATGCATGCATGCATCGTGGCACTGCCAAGAATATTAACATTTATTTGAAAAAACAATGTTTCATGAACACAAGTCTTATACGAGTATGACACGAGATACATTGTCCTGCATTTTCAAAATGCAATGGACACCCTACGTACCGGTAAATGCTTAAGCCGGCTCGAGTCGGCGCCGGTACGCGCCGAAAACCTGCTTCTTTATAAGTGAGCCCATAAGATAACATTGCAAAACGTGTCGGCGCTGGTCGGCGCTGGTCGGCGCCGACAATTTACCTGCTTCTTTATAAAAGCACCCTAAGGCATACTACACCTAATGTAACAGATTTTATGGCAGATACCACATCTTGGGATTAATACCCTCCTCCCAGGCTGTTTCTGTACCATATTTTTTGTAAATTTTTAAATTGTATTGTATTATATCATTAATAATATGCAAACGTATTTGTATTTATATATTTTTTACTTTTACATATCACAACATGAGGCCCGCTTAGTTTGTTTCGCCGGTTCTTCTCAGGACAGGGCTAGGGTTGAACCGGTGGTAGATTTTATTGTTGAAGTTCAAAAAGTAATTCCTGTAATTCCATTTTAACTTTTTGATTTTGATTTTGATTTTTGATTTTGAAAATGGCTGCGACTGTTAGCTAGCCCCCGTATACTATAAATGAAATATAAATGAAATTATCACAATTGCTACACAATATTACAATCGGTACAAAAGTCCCGGTGAAGTATTTTCCACTTGAATTTTCATTAGCTATAACAATTAGCCACCCGCATAGGTTTGCAAAAACACATAGCTTTCAGTTATCCGAATTCCGAATTCCGACAAAACTGTGACAATACACACGTGCTTATGTCGTGAATTGTGATCCTGGTAGAAAATTCGTTGTAAGTACTAATCTTTGCATAAGTCGAGTACAAAAATCTTATTTATTTATTTTATAATAGCACTTCATCTATCTTACAGGAACTTAAACCTAATGCAATAGACAAGCACTTATACTTTTCTTAAATCTCTTTTTTTTAATTCTTAAATTTCTTAAATCTTCCTCTAAAATTGCTAAAGCCTTTAGTTCTTTAGTTGTCTTATTTACACGTCTGCTACTGTACTACTTACTAACCTTTTGACAAATTCTATGTCTCAAAGTACAAAACTCCAAGGACTTTCTTAGAATATTGCGATAGTAAATCCTTAAACACCGACTCTGTCACAACATTCTCATCTCCTACTCCTTTATCATAGTATAGTCCTATTCATAATCTATCCTGCTGCTGAATTCCAGATTTATAGCTATATTAGATAGATTATTCAGTGGATTTCAAACTAACTGGTGCGTGTTGTGTCACCTATTAAGGCGCACACATAATCCGTCAGTTTAAGAAATACTGTTGTTTTTTAATCGGATATAAAAAGCCTCAGGCCCTAATAAGGCTTAAGGCCTTTAATATCAATTTTGTACCCATAAAAGGGCAACCTCTCAGCTCCACTATATCATAAAAAAAACACACACACACACAATACTTAAAGTACATTGCTTTACCTTCACTTTTTTATACTTACACAAATTGATATATAATTAGATTGTTAACATGATAAAACAATACATTTAGTTCTTTATTTACAAAAAAGTGCTACTTAGATACAGAGTCAAACTGTTCGTAGTGGAATGTTTTTTTTATAATCGAGTTCGATCGATAACTAGTAAGACAAAAAAGCATACAAAGGCTTACCAACTCCAGTTCTACAAATCAAAATTCACCATCTGCCTGGATAATACATGTGGTAAAACCAGATTTTATCACACACGTTAGTGATACCCCGCCTCGTTGTGTGATCTGTACTGTGCCGTGGGTTTATACTTTATAGTACTTGAGTACTTAAAGTCACAACATAGAAAACCTGATATATTCATAGTTTATGTACCTATTATGTAATATGTGATCCATAGATTTATTTCCCATGATTTCCTATTACCTCATTGTAATTATTATGTATAATGCGCTAATTGCGTAACAATAAGTATAAACGTCAAGTACGATTGATGATCTAGCTATGCGAACTTCAAGTACACGAAAGGTGTACATTTATATTTCCTAGGAAATGTATACAATTCTTTTATATCGATGATCTAAGATATTTCGAACTCCTCTTAAGCGACTGGACCGATTTTTTCTGTATATTGAAGGGGATTTGAGAATGGTTTAGATTCGTAAATCAGCGCGCCAGATGGCGCTATTTATATACAATACTAGCTGTGCCCCGCGGTTTCACCCGCGCTTATTTTCTAAAAAACCGATATAAATTTCAACACCCTATTTCACCCCCTTAGGAGATGAATTTTAAAAAATCCTTTCTTAGCGGATGCCTACGTCATAATATCTACCTGCATGCAAAATTTCAGCCCGATCCGTCCAGTGTTGTGCTGTGCGTTGATAGATGGCTATGTCACCTTTGAGTTTTATATATATAGATTGTATATATTGCGCCATCTGGCGTGCTGATTTAGAATTGTATACATTTCCAAGGAAATCCTAGATATCATACATTTCCGGTAACATGTAGGTACATTAGCAAGATGTTATCACTTCTTATAATTAATTGGATAAAGATGATTATCAAGAATCAATTTGCCTTAATTACATGGAGGCAATTTTAACTTTCCTTTGTCTCATTGTTTCTAGAAACGTCGATATAGTTAATATTATAATAGGGGAAATACTGTGTTTCGCCTACAAGGGATATTGTGTGGTACAAGTGACAAGCCGATAGCTAATAATTTTATTTGGATGAACGGCGACAGAGCATACCAGAGTTATGAAGTATGAAAATTTGGGTTACATTAATGCATGCAGTATAAATAAAGTTGAAGCCTACAACTCGCACATTTTAGAGCGGATTGAAGAAAACTAAAACTTACTTATTATTATAATAATTGTGACCAGAGGGACATTTCTATGGAGCCAAAAAAAATCTGGAGAACTGGACGTCATCGTGGCGTTTGGCGTTTTCTGGGATGGACGATTTTTAGCTGCTGTTGCTTCTATGAATGATGATATATAATATAGATGTACCTGCGCAATAAACATTTTTTTGAAAGGCGCGAAAATGTTTCAATCACCAGGCACGGGAAATTCTTTATTCGCCTTTGGTCAAACAAGAGCTAGCTATATTGGCATTCGCCAGTTGCTCAGCCCGATGTCAACTGCCATTGATTGATTTTTAGCCTTATGAGTTGTGGAATAAGGTTTTTATTGAATTGGTGTTATAAATCGGCCACCCTTCTTCGTCAACGATGAAAGCCGATGTAACTTATTTTTGTGGTGCTACTATACGTATATGTACTATGATGTTAGATAGTAAGAAATAGTGCCATGCTGCAAAGCATCGGAATTTAGCCGGCACGATCGTGGAAGTACTTCTTGTTCACGTGATACCGCCGCGCTGTATCACATTTCCAGAGTAGCTAGTGGCCCATTCGAGGGGAGGCGGTAAGGAGGGCAACGCATTTGCATAATAATCTTGCGGTACATGGATTTGGTAATCATCAAAAGGTTCGTTTGCCGCCATAAACTATAAAAATATTAATATGCTAAATAATCGTGTCGTGTAGGATCAGGCGTACCCGGTACAAATAAAGGTACGCCACTAAGTCGTATTGTTATGAGATCCACAGTCTAATCAGATCTAATTTACAAACTTTTATTTAGATTGGCTTGTCCTGGTATTTGCCAGTACTTAATAGAATCTTGCAAGTTATATTTGGTCCATTTTCCGGTTACATAGCTAAAATAGTGATAAAAAGTTTGGTAAAACCAAATGTGCATGCCTTAAGCACTCGTGTCATACGTATGTTATTTAAATTAGATACTCATGATAACATATACGTTTTTCACCAAAAATTGCTTTTTTTATTTTTAATTTTCAAATAGTTTTATGGTAAACTTGAATCTTAAAGAAAATAAGTTATTTTATATTTATTAGACATCATAATGTAAAAAAATAAAAACTGCTTCAGATAAAAGCGATTATTACCAATATAAATTACATAATTTTAGTCGAGAAACGTTGGTAAATTAAAATTATTAAACGTTAGACTAATAAAATTGTGCTGGCAGCTTATATGAATGACGCAATTAAAACTTAACCATAAAGAATGTCTCTTACCATAATGTTTTAAGTGCGCGAACGCGATTTATTCAATTATACACTCTAACGTTGTGAAAATAAAGTCTCAAGTGGCTTTACTCTCAGAGCTCACTGTTGACACATTTTTGACGTTTACTCTGTGTATTTGTATACTAGGCTGCCTAAGATGTAATTTTTTTACTTTCAACAGTACACATTTGATTTTTTACAATAAAAGGAATAATAATTGAGTTATGGTTTTCTAATCAGTTCGTCACAATAGATTTACGGACCTATTGAAATAAAATTTAAATCGATTAGTTATGTTTTTCAAAAGTTATGGTGATTTCAGCGAGAATGTTATATGTTTTTTATAGAATTTTTTCTGAAAAATTCATTTTTTTATCTAAATTGTGGGTTGGATTGCTGTTTATTGTTTAGAAAAATGACCATTGATGTTTTCTTTTATTGTGGTATGAAGGCCAACCTACTTTAAGCACTATATTATTATTTATTTAAAATAAAACTCTGACCGAACCCAGTTTTTGATTTTTAGGCGAGAGTAGAGCATACCTACGCTCGCGCTTAAGGCATGCAATTTTGCATGCATGTAGTAGAACAATCCAAATGTTTTACAAGTCAACAACAGTTTAAAAACTCGGGGTTACATTGTAAACTGAGGGCCACTTGCACGAATCAAAGTTAAACATTTAACTCGGAGTTAAGTAACTAAATCAAGGTGAATCGGCCTTGATTAGTAACTCTTATTCGTGCAAGCGGCCCTAACGGTAATGATTACAGTCTTACGATGACTTATCCACTTATTTTATGTACTTACTATTTTTAAATTAAATATCTATTACAATCAGTATTCTTATGAAAGAAATATTTTAAGACTTTTCCTGCGTTCTTCGCGGTTGATAGTGGCACCCGGAATATTAAGTTTGAAATACCCCGTATCGTATCCTAAATCGCTATCGCTTATAATTTAGACACGACTCCTGCATCGATGTCTCAGAGGCACCTGCGCATACCTACGTTTTCTTAACGGCGCCCACTTTTAAGGGTTGCCACAATATTTGTACTGATTTTATTAATGACCATACTTTGCAAGATGCTAGGTTTAACGTGAACTATGTGATTTTGGATTATTAAAACTTTCTATCTATAATCCAATTATATGCATAACCATATTACTCACTCATAACCCTATAAGGGTCAGACAGCTAATGGCGAGGAACAGGTAAAACAACAACAGTATTATTAATAACGCGAATATAATATCTAACCATAGGACAAAATCATGACCTTTGAACTTGCTACGAAACAATTATGACTGTATTCTCTGTCTTGTCATCGTTCCACAGTATAAAACTCGGCGGTCCCAGCCCTAATTAAGTTTCTTCGCAAACTCGTTGTAACCTATTATTTAGTATCATATCAAAACGCGAATACGGCGGTCGTATAAAAAATTGTTTTGTATTTATTACTTTTTTTGCACCGCAAACTCGGAAAATTCCTTAGCGTTTAGAAGATTTAAAAAAATATAGTGTCAGCCGATTTCGATTATGTTCGATTTTTGAATTGTAGTTGTATTTTGTTTTTTTTTTAAGTTCGTTTATGTGTATTGTGTTGTCACAGTGAAAGAAAAATTTACACTGCAGGTATATTTTTTGCAAACATTTTTTTGACCAGACTTCAGATGTTTATTATTTTTATTATTTTAATATCTTTGTTATTTTAAATGCGGTTTTTATCATAATAATTAAATATTATATAAATACATAAAAGGCAAACCGGACTCACTTATATCAACGCACAGCCGAAACTACTTTACCTAGCAACTTGAAATTTGGTACAGGGGTACCTTTCATAATACAAGTGAGCACAGAGAAATAATTTTTAGAAATTCAATTCCTTAGAGGGTGAAATAGAGGGTAAAGTTTATTTATTATTTAACGCGGATGAAAACGCAGGGCATGGGTAGTCTTTATATTATAGGTATATGTACATTGCCTTATTTGATAAGTATAGACAAGTTCCTGGATTAAAAAACAAAAACTATTTCTGTTAAATTTTAAAAAAAAAAGAAAAATTTGGAACTGTCTTACTGGGCAACACATGCCAAATATCTTGCAGGTATTATTTTAAGATTACACACATGGGTCAATAGTTCAATACTACTACGTACGATTAATTTCTAAACAAATTGATGAAAGGCACAGATGTTAATTATAATTACTTATCATCCCTAAAAAGGACATTATCGCCCTAGGAATTAGGATAGACGTGTGACACCTCAGGCTAGCTAGTATTACTTACATATTTTGATATTGATATATCCATACTAATATTATAAATGCGGAAGTGTGTTTGTTTGCCCTTCTTTCATGTCAAATAGATGTGGATAAGTATTTATCCAACTTGTTGGACTGGAGAGTGCCATCGGCTCGAATATGTACAATTTTTTTTCTACCACGCGAGCGAAGCCGCGGGTACCAGCTAGTGAAGTTATAATTAGTACGTCAGTTTGATTTTAACGTGTAAGATATGTCGAGGATTCTAGCTTCGAAAAAAATTTACTAATCATGCGTTTTGGCCAGCTACCGTGCTCTATTAGACTTGTGCCTAAACCTGACATTGTCCTAATTTTTTTCTGTGTTTCGTTTAGTGGTAGTTTCGTGCGTGGTTGGTAAACATAGTAATTAAACAAACGACTATATCTTATTCACGGGAAAATCCTCGAGGATTTCCGTATGAATTAATAAATGGTGTCAAAAAATCAACAGCGTAACTAATATTTGTAGAATAACTTATTTCGCGTTAAACAGAGATGCATGACAATTCGTGTTTAAATACAAACATGCAAATTATATCTTTATATGTAAATTCCGTGGGAAATAATGTTGTATGTATTTGAGAACGAATTAACTAACGTTATATATAGTTGGAAAGGATTTTGACGCCACTAGAAGGTCGTCAACCCAAGCAGGTTCTGGCTTTGTTATAGATAGTCTTTCCAAAATAATTAGTAATGGGTCTCTCGTTAGTAGAGAAATTGCACGTTTGTTCGATAGATTACTAGGCTCTTCAGAATGAGACCATTAATGTTTTTTTATAGCTATCGTAACTAAATACTACTTAGATATCTACTGATACATCGAGGCACACATCTATATTACAGAATCGATAAAGGAAAATTAGGTTTACAGACAGATTTTGTTGCCTAGGCCTTTTTAGTGCATTAATAAAGGATTTTTGAAAACTGTGTGCCAGTGTTGGATATACCTAATAGAATTTTTGATATTTTGAAATGTCTTTATGATTTTTTTGATTTTCTACCGGTACCGAATACGGTAATAAGAAAGTGTATATCATATTCGAAGTCACAAATATCATCCGATTAGCTAACAACTTAATTAAGGCCGTATTACTCATATTTGAACAACATGTACAAAGTGTGAGAGTAAATTCATTATTAGTTTAATTAATTGTTAATATATTATAACTATTAAATTTGCTGTATGTGTGTACATGTACGTAGCATTGGCGTATCATGAGTCTAATGCAGTTTTAGTTAGACCAACATTTTTTAGACAACCTACAGATTTTACAAATCAAAATAAACTGAAAAGTTTTTACAAAAAGCTTATACCTCATAATACCGATTAACATTTGACAATATAAAACGAATTTAAATGTTGGTGTATTTATTTTATTTATTTATTCAAAACAGACGCAATTTTATTATAACCAAATTAACAAAACTACAAATAAACTGAAACTTAAAACCGAGTTTAAGTTACATTACAGCAGATTGGTCACGAGAGGACAAAAGGGGCGACAACTTCTTATTTACACCCAGGTAAATTTCTTTCCCGTGGAAAATAGAAAATCATCTCATGGCATCCCATATGAACATTTTTTCGGGATAAAAACTATCCTATCCAAGGTACTCTATATGTGTGTGCCAAGTTTCATGTAAATCGTTTTAGCAGTTTTTGCGTGAAGAAGTAACAAACAAACATACAAACTTTCGCATTTATAATATTAGTAGAATTTATAAAAATTAACAATAAGAAGAGAAGAATAGGCGACATTCGATTCGATAGTGTCGAAGAATAGGTGTGTAAGTAGCCGGTGGCCCATGGAGGTGGGAGGAGAAAGGAGGGCAGCACATCTGTTTAGCCTCTATGCGGATGTTTGTGGGCGTCGGTAGTCATGAAAATGGCTCCGACTGCTCGTTTGCCCTCCTATACCAAAAAAAAAAAAAAAAAAAAACATTATTAAGAAGTAAATAATATTCGTCTGTTCGTTTGTGTGTACGCGCATCACGTTACATTTAGCTACCAAATGAAAGAAGTTTTCCGTGTGGATGTTTGTGGTGTTAATAAAACAAAAATACCGTCAATTAAGTTTCAATGTAGAATAAAATAACCTCAAGAAAACGTGAACGAAACCTCTATGGCGTCTGCCATCTGTCATTGTGTAGATATGCAGTAACGATACAAAACTGCCGCATAGTACCAACACAAAATTTTGTACAAGACCAAAAAAAAATTGAAATTTGTTATTATTCTTAGCATGGCAGTTATGTAGATGTTGTAGTTATTCGTATATTATGCGGGTTTAATAATATGATGTCCCCTCTGTTGAAATCTGCCTTCTTCTGTGCTGCTTTGTGGTGGGAAACCGTACTGCCTCAGGCTAAGTAATTCGTCCAGTTGGCCGGAGTATTTTGTTAGTCATGAGCTTTTCTAAAACCTAACCCATTATTGGAAGTAATTCTATTGCTCAATAGGATTTAGGCTCCTGATTGTCGTTACTGCCTGGTTTTGGGATTATTTTAATCCTAGCATTTTTTCAGTTCTTCGGAAAAGTGCCAGTGGTTATGCACTCGTTATCTATTCGAAACTCTGTTCTAAGTTACTTTAATTACTTTAACTCTAATTAGTTCTATCTGACACACCGCAACAGAACAAACTTGTAATACGTCAGAATACCAACATTCCACGCCTAATTCCCCTGCTAAATGAGGTAAAAAAAATCATACACGAAACATAACTGGCTAAGAGAGGGAGAGAAAAGAAAATCTACGCGCGCGCTTTTTTGCTCCTACAGTAATATAAGAAACGTCTCTCTCTGTCTTCACTAACTTATATCTTCCTCTCAACTTCCGTTGGCCTCGCCCGATCACACTTTTCGTAACGCTCTCGTCACGCATTCATAAGCAAGTCGAGCGCGCGTAAAGAAGTTTTACTTTAAAACTAGAATGACTTCTATCTGATGAATTACCTGAGAACAAACGTGTTATACGTCAGAACGCCAACATTCCACGTCTAATTCCCCTGTTACATGACATAAAAAATTGAAAACCTCGCCAGCTGCTCACGTAACAGTCATTTATTTATAACTACGTTTCTCTTTCTTGTGTCACATATTTCCTCTCGATATCTGGATGTTTTCAAAATGATCACATACTTTGATATTAATTTCTGTAGCTGTAATATATTTTAATTGTGATATAAAAAATCCGATTAATCGGTTAAGTATTTTAATTGATAAATAAATCGGTCTATCGGATTTTTCATCACATTTTATCTTCATTTAGCATGTCCTAAGTTACATCACAATTCACAAGCAATGATTTTTTTTGTCTAAGGTCGGCC
>LUGF01013584.1:0-15741 GCA_001625245.1 Calycopis cecrops
ATGGGTTGTTTAATGGTATAAAAGTACATAAAAATATAATAAAAATATTTTTTATTCGGGTTCCGTAGTAAACAAGGAACTAAGAGAACTATAAGTACTAGAAAGTTATAATTTGGTATGGGTATGTAGATTAATCACGGAAAAAAGTTGTAGAAAAAATCTTGAAAAAGAAAATTTGTCCCAAACATAACCCATCGTATGGGGTATCGTTGAATAGGTCTTTGAAAAAGATTATAAGGTTAAGATTATCATTTTTCGATTTAGAGATCTCTTTCTGAAATATTTGGTTCTAAAGTACAATCTTTTTTTAGAGGTTTATGTCCCCCTCCGTCTATCTCCCCAACGGTTAAATGTGGAGTTGTGAAAAAAATATACAGCAGTCGTATATATATGAAATTTAAAGGAAAACTATCAGATCTGAGAAGGAAGTAAAAAGTTTTTGTCTCTGTCTCGACTAACTTTTATCCGTCTTCATATCGCTCAAGTGACGCGATACCGAACTAATTCGCAAAACATGACCCCCTTATTAATAAACATGGAATAACTATATCCATGTAATAACCTGGTAATAAACTGACATCTGTCAAATTCCATACTTTTTTGTGTTTTTTTATTATGGAATTTGACAGATGTCAGTTTATTACAAGCTTATTCCTTGGATAGAGTTATTCTGTGTTTATTAATAAGGGGGTCAAAGTCATTCGCTCACACTTGCCCCTTAAATCATATGTTTCGTTGTTGTACATACGCACTAATACTTACGTAAAAATATCAGTCTGTCCGTCGTAGTCGCATGAGTACTTTAGACAACGGCCATCTGCCGGACTGCGTATTTCTCCATATTTTAGCACATCGTCCAGCTCTGGCACGTAACATCCTTCTAAATGAGCTGTAAAAGAATATTTGTTATCGTCGACTGGCTTTAAGTTAGTTTTAGAAATCATTAAGCCAGTTTTAGATAATTTCTATAGAATGTGTGGCCAATCGGTCGATCGCAGCCGATAGTCGAGTCGATCGCGGCCGGTCAAAAACGCAATGAAATGCATTTGTACAAGCTACATCTTACCTTTGGTAATAGGTAGTGCCACACTGCAAGCTTGCATACAGTAAAATTGGGCCGGCACGACCGGGGAGGTACCTCTCGCTTACACGAGACTGGCGTAAAGTGACAGCTGTGTGCTGTCGCGTTTCGTGCAGTGTGTTAGTAGCCGGTGGCCCATGGAGATGGGAGGAGAAAGGAGGGCAGCGGATCTGTATAGCCTCTATGCGGATGTTTGTGGGCGTCGGTAGTCATGAAAATGGCTCCGTCTGCTCGTTTGCCCTCCTATATTGTAGAAAAAAAAAAAAACGTGTTCCTAGTAATTTCAGATGTACCAATGTTCTTGTAACTTAATGTTTTTCGAATCAAATACTACTATAAAATATACTTACCATATTTTTCTGGTTTTTCCTGAGGCATCAACAAGAAAACAGCAGCGTTAGCGCCGACATAAAGCACAGATAGACAGACGAACAACTTCACAGACAACATTTTTGATCCACTTAGAGTACAGAAAACAGTAATACGAGAGATCACGCAAATTTATCTGACTTTTAACGATGTCTGCTCTATTATTTATTTCTCAATATTTATATTTATACTTTATCTAAGATTTATATTGTTTATAGTTATGAGCGGAGAAGCACGGTAGCGTAAAGGCCGAGTTTAAGACTACTATTTTTAATAGTAAAAAGAAGTTAATCTGCAGACAGAGTGTTAATAACGACTTAACTTGGGTGTCCCAAGGACATAAAAAGCATGGGTCAACGGAAACTCACACGCCAACAGTATAGTTGTCAAATTGTGGTTACATTTTAAACCTAGGATGCGTTTTTATAATTTTTCTTTGTCTATGTAGATTTAAAAATAAATAAATATGAAATAATTTATTTAGGTAATGTTTAAAAATGTGTTTTATTAATAAAGTCATAATCATTTACCTATCTTGATGGTCTTCGCGTTCTTTATCTTGTTCACCAAGAGTGTAGTCCGCCCGTAGTCGCCCATGAGTACATACTTGAAAAATGGCATTGTCGACTTGTAACAAGTTACCATCAATATGGCACATATTTTGTTAATGAGTGTGGCATCTGTCCTCACATACTATAAAGAAAGAAAGAAAGGACGAAACGCATTTATTTGAACACAATACAAGAGACAACAACACAACACAGAACATAACAATATAACATGCAATGCTCTTAGACTTGTTTACATCACATTTCGATATCAACTTGGCTCTATTTTCACATTTATATAATATTCAATAAATTAAAATAAATTCAATGTTATCGTTTATCGCGAAACGATGAAGCGAGAGGCTAGTAAATCAATCAACTTTACTATGTATGTGAATAATTGGGATTAAAGTATGAAATTGCCGTGTTATTGTAAAGTAAGATTTAGGAAGAGGTAGTGCCACACTGCATGCATGCATGTAGCCGAATTGGGTCGACACGACCGGGGAGGTACCTCTCGCAAAGAGCCCGACCAGACCGCGCGTTTTACACGCTAGTCGACTCATGTAGGCGCTCACGCTTTGTCGAGGTGGTAGAGCTACATATTATTATAATATCGCGTCCAGATGCGTCTATCACTTGCGCATACAACGCGCGAGCTGTCGGCGTCTCGAGAAACTCGGGTTCCGTTGTTGCTTCCAGTACTACTTGTAAAACCTCTGGTGTTACGGATGTCTGTGGGCGTTGATGATCACTTTACATCAGGTGACCTAACTGCTCGTTTGCCATCTATGCTATAAAAAAAAACGCTTACTCTGGACGGGCTTACATGACACTGGCGTAAAGAGACAGATGTTCTATCGCTTACCCTGCTGTGGACCATGGAAGTGGGAGGAGGAAGGAGGGCAACGCATATGTATAATCTCGATGCGGATGTCTATGGACGTCGGTAATCATAAAAAATCTCTTAACTGCTAGCTTTCAATTATTGAATGAATGGTTAAAATCGGTCCTGTAGTTATGAACCCTATTCTCATTCACAAACAAACAAAAACATCTTTTTTTATTGCATAGGGGAGTAAACATTTTCGTGACTACTGACGCCCACAGACATCTGCATAGAGGCTATACAGATGCGCTGTCCTTTCTCCTCCCATCTCCATGGGCCACCGGCTACTTACACAACGCACGAAACGCGATAGCACAGCTGTCACTTTACGCCGTGCGCCAGTCGCGTGTAAGGGGTACCTCCCCGGTCGTGCCGGCCCAATGCAAGCATGCAGTGTGGCACTACCTAGTTACCTACATATTATAATACATCTTTCTTCTTTATTATTATATTTATTTATAACTATTATCAACAAATTCTCATGAAATTGTGTTCCTATATACCTACTCAGGTCTGAAAATCGGCCATCATCTATTTTTCATCTCGATATTTTCACTGGACATTTACGCGGGTGAAACAACGAAATGCAGCTATATTTTTTTTACAGAAATATGTGGGGTTTGATAAAAAAAAAGTATATTATTAATCTTGCTCAACTTTTTATTATACAAAGCCGGTTTAGTATGATGAGTTTCACTTACTGTTTTCCTTATTATTCCTAATGCCATTTTATTCATTTTATTTGTTTTTCTTATAATTCTCATGGCCAAATTTTATCAAATCTTTAACAAGAGACCTCGTATCTAATGTAAAATGTTAGGTAAATTTTGATGGCTTTATTACTAAAGAAATCCGTCAAGTAGTTTAATGTTTGGTTAGGGTTCATTAACAAGTTAGCAGATTCAAAAAGATTTTTCACTAAGGGTTTAAGAAATACGAGGTATTCGAGTTTTTTTACTAACCCATATTGGTCAATTCACACAAAAAGCGAGACGAAGGGCAGCGAAGCGGAGCGCAGTTTATGTGTCATATGAATTTCAACTTTATAATGATTACTATAATACTTATTATCGCATGAGAAACTCGAACGAGTCGCGCGGATTCCCGCGAAGTCGCTGGAATGCGCGAGAAGTCGCTGGAATGCTCCAGAAGTCGCGAGAATTCGATAAAAAGTACTATAGTAATGAAAATAAAGTTGAAATTCATATGACACATAAACTGCGCTCCGCTTCGCTGCCCTTCGCCGCGTTTTTGGTGTGAATTTACCCTATCTCTCTACAAATAAAATTCTCGTGTCACAATGTTAGTTACTATACTACAACGGCGGGACCGATTCTCATGAAATTATGTGGAAATATCGGGTATGTCTGAGACGGGTCATTTAGGCAGATAGCCAGAAGATTTATGTGCAGTGATTTTTAACCCTGTATCATTCGATGGCTAACCGAAGAGCGCTCGGCAACCTTTTGGCAGGCAAGGGATACATGGCGCCAAAATAAAAGGTGTGCCACACTTGTGGTGTTAACCATAGAAGAAGAAGAATATGATTTTGATATTTACAAAATATTCAGCTGTCGCGTTTCGTGCGGTGCGTAAATAGCCGGTGGCCCCTGTACGTGGGAGGACAAAGGAGGGCAGCGCATCTGTGTAACCTCTATAAGGATGTCTGCGTCGGGAGCGATGAAAATGGCTCCGACTGCTCCTTTGTCCCCCTATACCATATTTTTTTTTTGTAAAATCGCAGAGGAAATGATAGTTCCAGTATAATATCTGTATCAAATCACATTAATCCAAATAATATTTTTTCACATAGCACCTGGGCATTGGAATTTATTATATTATATTGCTATTTGCGATTGATTTTTGTATGGTTATGTTGTTATTGTAAATTTTTGAGATAACATGTTTGCAATATTCAACCGCTATTGGATTATAAATAATTGATTGCTGAGTGGAAATCGTGCATAATATCAATAAATGATTCGTTGTGCTTAATTACCAATACTAATAATTTTGGAGAGTTTAATATTTTTAAAAAGTAGGAATCTTAATTCCAAAATAGTACCTACCTACAATAATGAGAACAATAACCAATAATGTGACACTTCAAAACTGTTCTGTCCATCGGTTTCCTAACTGTGTTTCAAGTGTGTTTTCGTTCAGTAAAGTAGTGTCCATAGTTTTTGTTTCTCATAGAGTAAACTTCAAAATCTTTACTATAAAGTAAATTCGTCAAGTCTATGTAAAACTCTCTACATTTATGTGCTTACCTGATTTCAGGTACCTACTCTGTTTTATACACATGATTACAGTGGAAAGTAGTTATAACATTGTTTATTATTTATTACTATAAAATAATGCTCTTCAAAGTATCAGACATTTATCACAGTAACTCGCAGCCACATGGAGTACGCTTCACAGATTTGGAATCCAAGGTATCAAACATATATCACACGTCTTGAAAATATACAGAAAAAATTTATTAAGTTTATTTGCTTCAAATCAAAAGTACCCTATGAATCCAATAACTATTTGGCACTATGTAAAAAGCACCATATCCTCCCTCTCGAACTGAGACGAGAAATCGCTGACATGATTTATTTATTTCAAATCACATCCAACCGAATAGACTGTCCTGAATTGCTATCATCATTATCTTTCAATGTACCACCAAAATTTCTCCGTAGTATGCCTTTAATCTTTCTACCTTTAGTCTCCTCGAATTACAAGAAAAATAGTTTCTTCTGGCGTGCGGGTAATAAGTTTAACATGCTAGCTAAAAAACTTGATCTAGATCTTTTTAACACTAGCTGTGCGTCTGTGAGAAAGCTACTAAGTAACACATTCTTTGAGATGTAGCTGATATTTTGTAAATTTTGCTTATGTAAATGTAAGATGATATTTATATGTATAACTCCTAGCTGTAGCGATCAAACTTAGACAAACCTTGATTGTATGTTGATAAAAACTGTTTCTACTAGTGGGGAACTATTTAAGCTTCCTAATTTTTAAATATTTTTGTTTCTATTGTTGTTTTTTAAGCTTCTGTTCCTCCTAAATATAAAATAAATAAAATAAATAAAAATAAAATAAAACTCGAAAGAAACAGCCGCAGAATATACATAGGACATAAAAAAACATGTTTCCATTCGAAATACGAGTTGCGGATGCGAGACTAACAGGGTATTATCATATAAACGTACCAATAAATGCGGCTATCACAAAATAAAATGTGTCTTATCACAGAGGATAAAAACGTTTTCCGAGTAAAGAAAAAGTAAGTATGGGCGAAGTTTATTTTTGCGTCGGAAAGAATTTCGTGATTGTACAATACCTTGTACGTGTAATGTGTTTGTACAATGTATTTGTATACATTGTATCAATAAGGACATTACACGTACCTATTGTTCGTAACGCGGAACAGTACAAACAATATTGTTCCGTGGTTCGTTATAACTGACAGCAGAGGTTCAGAACTATTACTTGGTTCCAGAGTGAACGTCCAATAGGTTATTTGACACTATCAAAAATATACTACGAATTATATTCATTATATTAAATAAGATAATATTAAACCGTATACAAGTCTATTTAATTTATGCATACGATGATTAACGCGAATTATCATGCAACGCGAAAGTTTAAACCTATACAAGTCTATTTCATATAAAAAAATGCATATTTATTGTAAAATTTGCGAAATAAAGTAACAATTATTTGTCAACGTCAAACACGTTTTGTGATCAATTGTAACTCAGATGACGTCACTGGCAAGTAAACTCTAGCCGAAATGCCTAGTGTTTACACTTTTGTCACTTACGTTTGACGTCAATCTAATCATATCGCGCCGCCATAACAGTTTGCACTGTTTTAGACGCGAGTGTAATAACTCAAACTTTAACATTATTTTTTGTTGTTAATACTACATATTTTCTAAAAATATTGATGTAACGTGTTTAACAAGTCATAAAGTATGAAATAAAAAAAAAATCAAAAAATTGTCATATACCCTATTCAAAATTATATACTTACGTACGAACTAGTTTAATTTATTAGTATTTTAAAATGTAATATGCAGCAAAAGATCGTCTAGTTGATAATGTGGATTCGATACAAAACATAGACGCTTGTTAACTGTCACATCACGCGCCATACTCTTCATTCGTGTTACCTATTTGCTAGATTTATCTGAAAAGTTTCGACCACTAATTGGCGTAAGTCTTTTTTTGAGAAATTGGTTTGTGAAACAAAGTTATGACGTGGTCGAAAATTGAGTTCGCTTGCATGGAATATACCTATTTATCCTTGATTTGCATGGCCAAATATTAGATATTTTTCGACCTTACCCTGCCTATTTCTTCGTAACGCAGGTGTACACTTCCACGCACTCTACCCAGGAGCCCGAGTTGCGCAACCGGGAACTCAATATAAATTTTAATATTTTGTTGGCAACACCAAAAACAATACTACCAATTCTGAAATCAGGGGACAACTTACAGTGAACGATTTACATTTTATGTGTTACACTACACCTCTTTGTCTCAGAGAACACGTTTAGTCTTACTTTTCCAATGGAATGAAAATAAATCAATCGATTAAAATATAAAAGCATCAGTGTTTCACCATGTTCCGAATATGAGATGTATAAATTAAACAGAAGCTAAGATGGGCTGTTAGATCCAGCATTAGGGGTAATGGGACAATTTAAGGAAGCGCCACCTTGAAGCACGTCATAATCATAAAAAATCATCCCTGGCTCTGGCAGTTTAGCGGACGTTTGCGCTGATGACGCGTCTTATTTCAACAATAATCGAGACGGAATTGTTAAATTGTGTCAGACCGTAATGAGTTTTTTATTAAAGTGCTATTTTTATTGGCGAAGGAGCGGCGATCGCTTGATGATAAGTACGGCGCTGCTAATTAGACTTCTAAATTGCACAAAATCTCGAATACGATAACATTATTGTAGGACTATTATAACACTTATAATAACATGTATCGAGTAAACGTTCCATTACAATAGTGGAAGCGTTCCTTTACTGGTAACGTGGACGTAAACGAACATTAATATTATAGACTAATGACTTCTTCTCCTTTTTACGTTGGATGTTTTGCCACGAATGGTGCTGTGTAAGTATTAAATTATTTAAGTAAATAAAAGTGTGTAATGTAATGTAATTTTGTATTAAAATTCTTGGTGCCCAATAACTGTCTTTCTTTCTCTATATTCCACATTATTACGTTAGTGTTGTGTTGCTCCCTGTCCATCGCTTAGTAGTGCTTATCTGTTCTCCGGTCGTCTTAAATTTGAGATAGAAATATTTTATCGGAAATAGGATTTAATAAACCTTTTTTAACGCTTAAACGCTCTTATACAGTTTAAACGTCCCTGACCTGAGAAGAACCGTTACAACAAAGGCACCAATCATGATTATTTGAAATTATTGTACATTGTATAATATGTATGTATGTATGTATGTATGTATGTATGTATGACAACACTGAACTTCCCGCTACCTTGATTATTTCACTCATTTTCAGTAATTTTTGCAGTATATATCATATATCAGATTAGTCATGTTCTCTCAGTTTTTATGCCAAATAATCTGATAATATCCTACTAATATTATAAAGGCGAAAGTTTGTGAGTGTCTTTGTTACTCTTTCACACAAAAACTACTGAACGGATTTTCATGAAACTTTACAGTAATATAGCTTTCATATTATCAGAATAACATAATAAGTTAAAATTTATAGGGATTTTTTATAATTTGGTTATAATATAACGATAACTGTCAAGTAAGTTGGAAAAAAATCAGCCCCCTGAGAGCAATATCGGCGTGCGCTGCCCTAATCGTTGGAGTTACACAAAGATAATTACTGTAGGATTATTAATCTTAAACAGTTCTAAATAAAAGTCCAAGACAGAATATTATATCTATCTTTTGTGTGTAGACTATGACCAAAACAGAGAACCAAACATTCAATTAAATTGGATATTTTTTAACGATACACATTTTAGAATATTTATCGAACTCTTATGAAAATTGATACATCTGTCACTTTACGTATTGAATGTAGATAAACTTTGTCTTTTACACTAAGTAATTTGGACGAATAGATTAAAAGTTATTATCACGATAAGATTGACTTAACGGAATATCTAAAGCGCCTAAAATGCGCGGCGACAAATTCGATTCCCAAAGAGATTTATTGTTTCATACAATACGTATATATTTCATATAATATATATTTCAGTATAATATTAGATTATGTATAATAATAACAACACCATTTTTGAAGTCCGAAATCCACGCGGGCGAAGCCGCGGGCGGAAGCTAGTATCTTCATATTACAATAACATTTATATTTTATTGCACATGATGCTTTTTTTGTTGACGCAGGATTTACGTATACCTAGGAGCTGGCACCTAGTTTAGACCTATGTTGTACTCGACATTTAGCACGATACCGACTAAACTGACTTATTGGTACAAAGTATTATACAAATACATTGTACAAACACATTACACGTACAAGGTATTGTACAATCACGAAATTATTTCCGACGTAAAAATAAACTTTACCCATACTTACTTTTTCTTTACTCGGAAAACATTTTTATCCTCTGTAATAAGACACATTTTATTTTGTGATAGACGCATTTGTTGGTACGTTTATATGATAATACCGTGTTAGTCTCGCATCCTAACTCGTATTTCGAATGGAAACATGTTTTTTTATGTCCTACGTATATTCTGCGGCTGTTTCTTTCGAGTTACTATTATAAATGTTAGTATAAGCGGTACTTTGAAGAGCATTTTTTATATATAATATAATAAAAAAATTATACATCCTATTGTAGTTACGTGTATAATATTCATAATCAGGTGAGCAGATAAATATTTAGAGAGCTTTATGTGGACTTGGTGAATTTACTTCACTTCAAAATGTTTATCGTAAACATTTTGAAGTGAAAAAATTAAATGCTGCGGTAAAAATATGAGGAGTACAATAGTAAGAAATAATTATACATGGTTACTTTTTGGTCACCGGCAATATTTTAAAATAAGGAAGTAAACATCATTCCAAGTGTGTGTTTTAAATTTTATGGCCTAATTGTAATATTTTGTTAAATAAAAATCGATTTGAAATGGTCCTTAAAAATACATCGATCGTTCTTCATTCGAGAAATGTATCGACTTCAAGGTCAGTGACACCAGCCGAGCGACACTCGCAAGTCAGATGCCACGTGGTGACCAAGAAATATATTTAAAACGTGGGACAAATAAATTTTTACTAATTATTTTTTTTTTATTTTTTATTTCATAAATCGAATATATTGGTATTGATTCTGAAACTCTGAACCAAACCTGAAAATTTGGCCGGTGACCAAAAAGTAACCCTGTATGCAGGTAACACGATGCATGTAACATGACGGAACACTTATCCCTTGCTGCTAATATTATATCAATGCATGCTTTAATTTATTTTGTGAAGAAAAATTATTAAATAACCTGAAAGCGAATCGGGTCCTGAATAACCTACTGCTGTGATGAAAATGACTCGCCAGTCAGCCCGAATAAGAATATTATGTTATGTAACGTTATTAAGAAAAGGTCAGATTCAATATTAAAAATGGATATAAAAATATGGCTTGTTTTTTATTATTTACTTAGCAAAAAAATATTAAAGCCGTTACAAAATTGAAAATTTACTGTTGATTATAGTGATAATATTTTTATTACATACCTACCATAAAGCTGATGAGTGAAACTGTGATACTTTTGTTATCACAAGATACCTACTTTATAATAAATTATAAAAATAATTTATTCTTTATAAGATCCTTGGATCGCGGTACCTAGCTGTGTGGACCAGGGACGTATACTCAAAAATTAGAATACCAATTATAGATTAACACTTACATTATTGCTTTGAACGGTCACATTTATTTTAATACATAACCTTTTCACTAGACCACACCTTTTCGTTAGGTACGTAATTTTCACTTTTTATGTTTATTTATTTCTTCTATTTCGTAATTTTTAAATAAGGCAGTTTCTTCACTGGCTAGATTCGGATTAATTGTTAATTATATTATCTCGGCTATAGTAAATTTATGTTCGTTGGGGATTTGGAGAAAATTCGACAAAATAAATTATTTTTGACGAGTTGGTCTGAAAGTTAATTAAAAGAATGGAAATAAAAGATAGGTTTTTAATTTATATTTTGATTAATGCACGTCATAAATAGTAAAAATATAAGGCCAGCTGAGGAGGCGAAGTCAAGTGCTACGTGTATCATCTTAAAACATGATGTTCGTAGCCGCTACATGCCATACATTAGATTTCTATAATAATATATGGGAGCAAATAAGCAAAACTATGTACAAGGTTGATAAAAGCGAGAGACGTTAAATTAAACCAACTTTGTATTTAACATTAGAGAGCTAACAAGCAGTGGGACCGTTTTGTTCGCTAGAAACGCGGGTATCTATATACCCGCGTTTTTAATATGCAGATGTGCTCTCCTTCTCTTTGGTCCTATCCAAAAGTATACGAAACGCAAAATATGATAGCTTAGGCCACTGCTACATAGCTAAAACAAGAAAGGGTAGCTGTCTGTGGCGTTAATATTACTAAGACATGTACCTACAATAGTACATCACCTCTACCCTGTGGTAGACTGCGGAATTAGCTCACCGCAACTGGACTGCGATTGATAATCGACCCGCATTGTACAGACCACTACACGAAGATCCCATTAGTGACGGTCGAGTACGCCCGCCAGTACATCATGTATGTTACAAGAAAACATGTTCAGACATCTACTGATTGATTTAACTATTTCTATGGGGATTCTGTGGAGTTTTGTTTGGTTAAATTAAATGCTACGATTTTTTTAGCGTAACAGGGCAAAACGGAGCCATTTTCATGACTACCGATACCCATAGACATCCACACAGAGGCTATACAAGTATCTCCTGTCGTGTCCTCCCAATTTAGCTGCATCGATGCATGCAGCGTGGCACACCTTTTTACTAAAACTACTAACTACAAACGTAGTTTACGTTTCGTGAGTTTGTTATGGCGATAGGTGGGTCACAAAAAAGTGGCTGTATTACGTGTTCTTGAAATAGAAGTAAAAAAAAAATTTAAAAAATCTACAATGCGGCAAATAACACTCTTGAAAATAAAAATATAACAAACAAAGTTTCTTCGACATTTCCCAAATCCACGCTTCACCAAAATGAACAAACAAGATTCAATACGAAAACAATCTCTCAGTTCTGAACTTTATTTCCTCAGGTCCGAGTAATACCTTTTAAGGTAATGAATGTTTATGGCAATTGGCCTTCATCTGACCTGAAACAAAACCTGATGGACCGTAGAAAATTGATCAGCTGCTGATTCAACTACCTTTATCGGGTTACATCACTAGAGCGGCGCGCGGCGCCAGCGAGCGCGAATATTGGATGTGGCAGATATATAAAATTTTACTTATTTATAAAGTTAACATTGTGGAAGTACATTAGAAAACGTAAATCAATAATAACATAATTTTTAATTATTTTTTTACTATGGTGTAGGGGGCAAACAAGCTTTTCATAACTACCGACGATCATAGGCATTCGCATAGAGGTTACACAGATGCGTTGCCTCCCCTCTTCTCCCTCCAGAGGCCAACGGATACATACACGCGTGCGTTGTGTAAGTAGCCGGTGGCCCATGGAGGTGGGAGGAGAAAGGGGGGCAGCGCATCTGTATAGTCTATATGCCGATGTCTATGGGCGTCGGTAGTCATGAAAATGGCTACAACTGCTCGTTTGCACCCCTATACCATAAAAAAAACAAAAGAAAAAAAAGCACGAAACGCGTCAGAACAGCTGTCACTTTACGCTGATATCGGGTAAGCGAGAGGTAGGTACCTCCCCGGTCGTGCTAGTCCAAATAGGTTGCATGCAAGCATGCAGTGTGGCACTACCTCTAACTATATGTACAATTTATTCTTTATATTTCTGATTTATTAAATAAATAGCATACACTCGTATTTTTACAATAGCTTATTTTTTTTTTTTTTTTTTTTATAGCATAGGAGGCAAACGAGCAGTTAGGTCACCTGATCATTATTTTGTATATACAATTTATTCATTGTGCTTTTGAGAAGAGTGTTGTTTATTTGGTTTGTTTGTTTGCTTGAAGTTTGAAAGGTGTTCACTTTACATCAGGTGACCTAACTCGCTTGCTTCCTATGCTATAAAAAAAAAGACAGCCGTGGTCGTATGGCACCTTCTCATTCTAATAGGAAGAAGTGAGAGTGGACCGCGACCACTGCTGTTGGGTTTTACTTTTTGAACTTATTGAAGTAAAACTTCAATACGCGCGATTGACTTGGGGAGTAAGCTGGCGAGAGTTACAAAAACGTGTTGGTCGGACGAGGCCGGAAACGGAACGGAACGGAAGTTGACATTTAAGTCCAAAATGCAAATTCGATTTAAGTCAAACTTTTTTGAATTCAAAAAATAAATATCATATGACATCTAATGTCATTGTAACTACGGTAATCAAAATCAATAATTAATTTATACTTCAGTTGTGTGGTCTAAAGCAGACACTTTTTTATGTCTTGCATTTTATGGAAAAAAAATAGACTAAAATCGATCTACAAGTGTGCTGTAGCCCGGTCCCCCGCCGGTAATTACCGAAACGGTCCGGCTGTTTTAAATATTATTATTGTGAATAATAATGTTTTCGATTAATTTAATGAAATCTCTATAATTTGTAGCCATTCTTATAAAATTTCCCTAACAAATAAAGAAGTAAATTCACTATGTTCATACATCAAGCCCATTTCATAGTTCTTACATTCGTAATTCTCTCGGACCTTGATTGTCACATATGTTTCAGTAAGTGGTCTATACACTTATGGAGGATTTAGTAAAAGGTAGTGCCACACTGCAAGCATGCATGTAGCCGAATTGGGCCGACACGTAAGGGTCAATTCACACAGAAAGCGCGGCGAAGGGCAGCGAAGCGGAGCGCAGTTTATGTGTCATATGAATTTCAACTTTATTTTCATTGCTATAGTACTTGTTATCGAACTCTCGCGACTTCTGGAGCATTCCAGCGACTTCTCGCGCATTCCAACGACTTCGCGGGATCTGCGCGTCTCATTCGAATTTCTCATGTGATAATAAGTATTATAGTAATCATTATAAAGTTGAAATTCATATGACACATAAACTGCGCTCCGCTTCGCTGCCCTTCGCCGCGCTTTTGGTGTGACTTGACCCTAAGACCCCGTCCAGATTGAGCAAATTACGCGCGTATTAGGCCTGACTACAAACAATTTAACGAGGTGGTCGGGGTTTAAGGCCCTCACGAGTCGTGTTTCTTATTTTATGTCTTTCTTTTTTTACATTATTATGTTGCACATTAAATATAATTAAAACGTACTGAACTATATTTATTACTATATACTAACTACGTGTGTGAAATTTTGAGGGACTTGAAACCCGACCACCTCGTTAAATTGTTTGTAGTCAGGCCTAATACGCGCGTAATTCGCTCAATCTGGACGGGGTCTAAGACGACACTGGCGTAAAGTGAGAGCTGTGCTGTCGCGTTTCGTGCAGTGTGTAAGTAGCCGTAGGCCCATGGAGGGAGGAAGAGGAAGGGGGGCGACACACTTATATAGCCTCTACGCAGATGTCGGTATGCATGAAAATGGCTCCGATGCCTTGTTTGACTCCTCATGCTAAAAAATATAATAAAAGGATCTCCACAAAGTGAATTGCGCTAGCGTGTACCGTGACGGTAAACAAGGGATCGTTGGATTGGATGTGATTTTGGCGTTCTACTAATTTATTCATCCCATGTGCACAGTTCTATCTAGCGCGGCTTTTAATTCATTTGTAGCTGCAAGTGCTATTGTTGCGATGCACCTGAATTGATCAGGAATTAAAACAATGTACCTAATTATTCTTTTTTTTATATCATGGAAGGCAAACAAGCAGTCGTTTCTCCTGGTGGAAAGAGACGATGCCTATAACACCAAAGATGTTAGTGGTACGTTGTCGACCAGGAGGCTAGGATATGATGATACCTCCTACGTGAGGATGCCGGCTGCCTCGTCCTCCAAATCTAAACACGACAATGTCAAGCATTGACGTTATGGCGACAGGAATAGGCGAGTCGTCGCACAACTCTACCACCTAGTTCATGACCCGTGCCAGATTCATCCAATAGATACAAAGATAAAATGATGCCAATGTTGAGTTTTGTGCTTTACGTCAGACACGACGAATTTGTCTTTTTTATAGTATAGGGGGGCAAAGGAGCAATCAGAGTCATTATCATGACTACCAATGCCCATATACATAGAGGCTATACAGATGCCCTCCTTTTTCCTCCCACCTCCATTGGCCACCGGCTACTTACGCGCGAAACGCGACAACACAGCGAAGTAAGTGAGAGCTACCTCCTCGGTGGTGCCGGCCTAATTCGGCTGCATGCAAGCAAGCACTGTGGCACTACCTCTTACTAAATCCTCTCCATCCATCCGGCATCCACTTTCTCCGATGTCGTGTCGCCCTAATGTGACATCGGAGGTGGTACGGGGGTAGAGAGCAGGTACCTAATGGCATGTTTGCCAGGTTCCAACTTACCGCCTCCTAGTAGTATAAGCGTTAAAATTAAGCAAGTATTGAAATCTCCTAATATATGGACACAGTGATATGAATATTCTTACTATTGCTAATTTATTTCACGCAGGCAATTATAACAAATAAAATTAGAATTGTTCCGACTAGTCAAGAAGCAAAAACTGCCGACTATCGCCTTCGCCATCAT
>LUGF01013584.1:16468-27858 GCA_001625245.1 Calycopis cecrops
TAGAAAATTCATGATCGCGTAAATGAAGGATGGTAGGCAATTGTTATTTCATTAATTTCTTCAACAACCTTAAGCGAAGTTTGAAGTAGGAAGTTCGATCTTAGGTTAACTTGTTAATTGAATGAGTAAATATTTAAGAATAGATACTTCAATGAATGAGCATTTAACTCAATTTATACAAAATTTACAATTTTGTATAAACTAATTTTAAAGTGTAATATGTAAATTGTTAAGTTATTTGATAACAAACATGTATGTATTTTAGTATGCAATTTTTGCATAGGTATATTATGCTAAAGTGTCACAAAAGGAGTTGTAGTATCAAACTTTTTTTTTGTTTAAAAAATCGGTATCTGTAGTTCAGAACCCCACAATAAAGTCGCCATCATTATTTAGGTATATTATATAGGTATATAATCGTAGACAGTCTTTTCTCTGTCTACGTATAATATATGTATATACATTTACATCTTTCAATAATCTCAAAGATAAAGAACAGACTGTATTTAACGTCAATTGACATAAGCTAACACTACCGATAAGGAAAAATAAGTCAAAACAGACATTATGATTCGCCATATTAGAAAAATTGTCTGTCGATCTCTTTCTGTAATACGTTTCTTACAAGTATACTCTCTAAGATATATCTTACAGGCTATCAACTGGTGCGTACACAACAGCAACAGCAACAACAATAGCAACATATCTCTAAGCTGAGAGAGTGAGCAGAGAAATATTTTGCCATTAGTCATTATTCCTACAAATTTACCTAGGTTACTTCGTTATACATTATACACCGGCCGCAAAGTTTCTTAACTTACAAGTGTTTTTCGCGATTCCCCCGAGGATGACCTTGTCAAGGGGGGAGCTTGCGTACCTCTGTGATCCCCAAGGCTATACCTGACAGGGTTCAGACTAAGAGCAGCTCAGCTGGCGGGTCCTCCACTCGTCCCTCGAAATCAACAGATGGAAGCGTGGATTACTACGTCGACCGGACAGTCCCCAGGGAGGAGATGTCTGGCGTTTTTGCCGAGGCCAGCCTGTCGCTGAAAGGATCCTGTTGCTTGTAGATCAGTGAGCCTCCTATTTCAGCGGCTGAAGCCACCCGCAGGGGTTTAGCCGGTAGGTTGCCGTTGCCGAGCCCGACACTGTACCCGGCTGAGCCTCCCGGGCTCGTGAGTTGCATACGTCTTTGTCTTTGTTGTCTTTTTTGTCCCTGCGTTACCTGAAAAAGGTCTTCTCCGTTACCAGCATTTTCCGACACTCTTATTCTCCATCTGCTTAATTCTACCATTATCTCGACATGTCCGAACCAACGGAGCGAGCCACGATAGTAATTAACAAATTACAGCATAAAGGAGGACTCTGGTAAATGATAGGAGCACGTAAGGTTTCATTACACATTGTCTGGGCGCAGTTGAGTAATGCAGGTTATTTCCCTGCCACCAAATTAACTGCCTCCGTCAGCTCCCGTCTCTGAGCGTTTGGTGAAACAACAGGATGTAGCGGTTTTGATGTTGTTTTGGTACATTTTAGTAATTTGACATGACATTCTAGTAACTTAGCACCCGAATGGTATGTAAAGTTTCAGTTTAAGAATGGGGTAACATGGAAATTTTTTATCATCATGTGTGAAACTATTATTGATTTACATATTACTAAAAGGAGACAGTTTAATAACAAACAAAAGCGATGATTACGCGTTGCATATTCTTTGAAATGTTTATATGTATAAACCGGATAATGTAGAAGATTTCTAACCTATAGTTGCATATAACAGCACATGGAGGTGGGAGCAGAAAGGAGGACAGCGCATCTGTATAGTTTCTATGCGGATTTCTGTAAGCGTCGTTAGTCATGAAAACGGTTCCGACTGCTCGTTTGCCCCCTATACCAAAAAAAAACATAAAAATAGATTATGGTCACATTTTGCATTTAGAGACCTAGTATGCAGAAGAATAGGGAAAAGAAAATGGTAATTAAATGTTATCGACAAGCAAATGTAAATTACACTTGTGTGTAACCGTGCCCCGCGGTTTCACCCGATTTTAATTTCTAAGAAATCCATATAAATTTCAACACCCTATTTCACCCCCTTAGGAGTTAATTTGGAAAAAAAATTAGGAAAAATCCTTATTAAGCGGATGCCTACGTCATAACATCCACCTGCGTGCCAAATTTCAGTCCGATCAGTGGATTGGGCTGTATACAAGGTTGATAAAAGCGAGAGCCATTAAATGAAACCACATATACTATTAGTGCCTACAGTTAATCCGAAACTATTAAAAAAAGTTTACGACAAGTATACGAGAATTTTTCAAACAAGTTAAATGACGAAAAAATGTTATGTTATTATAAAAATGTTTTCCTTGAAACATTTACTAGCAGATTTAATTTAGTATTATTTATAACTGGCTTATAAACTTGCAGCCTCCCAGAGGGAGCTACAAGGAAAATGTTAACTTTTCTGGTTTCTTTAGGAATTAGGAATATATTTAGATAAAAGTAAAATCGCTGTATGTAGCACCTCACACGGCACATTTGCTCTCAGCGTTCTAGCCACTGCAGCTCAAACACATCGTTCGTAATGAAAGTGGTCATTCTGCGTAACGTAGCCGTCTCTACAGAATGACATTTAGACAGGATATTCTAATTTATATTTGAAGTAGTTGACCCGTCAGCCGTTGTTTTTTTATTATCGGAAAATGTTGTTGACATGGTAATGCTATGTGGCTGAATTGTCAATCCGTTATTTTGCCCTACAATAGTGTATTGCAAGTCGATCAATATCTATTGCAGCATTTTATTGGGTTATTTTTTGGTCACCGGCCATATTTAAAAATAAGGAAGTAAACATCATTTTAAGGGTGTGTTTTAATTTTATCGTCTTATTTATAATACTTTGTTACATAAACATCGATTTGAAACGGTCCGTAAATATACCTACGCGCATTAGCACCCGAAGAGTATATTGATCTCAACAGCTGATTGTGTTTCGTATCCCCTGCATGCGGCCGCCGCGGCAATGGTCAATTACGTTACCCACACGGTATTTATTTTCGTACGGGACAAAGATATTTTTTATATTATTTTTCTTATTTGTTTTATTTCATAAATCGAACGTATTATCGATTCTGAACCAAATCTGAAAATTTGGCCGGTGACCAAAAACTAACCCTGTATATATTTACAAATTATTTCCTATATTATGTTACCGAGGACTGTGCTGTCGCGTTTCGTGCGGTGTGTAAGTAGCCGTTGGCACACGGAGGTGGGATATAGCGTCTTTGCGGATTTTTGTGGGCGACGGTAGTCATGAAAATGGCTCCGACTGCTCGTTTGCCCTCCTAAGCCATAAAAAAATAATCAAAATATAAATTTTAAAAAGCTGTCTATTGTTTCTAATATTTTAATTAACTTACAGACGTAAAGCGTCAAAATTTATTTCGTTTCTCGAATGTTCCCCAAATCCCTAACGGACATTAATTCATTATGTCTCAGATATTATAATAATTAATAAAATAATTCAAATCTAGCCAGTGAAAATATAATGTTATAAAATAAATACCAAGAACAAGAAGTAAGTAAATCCGGCCAAGTGCGAGTCGGATTAGCACACCGAGGGTTCCGGTATAACTTACATACCATCTAAAAGTATAGGTGTCTCTGCGACATTTTTTTTCAGAAAATAACTTGGTTTTTTATAGTGTTTGTATGAATTTCTTAAAAACTGATAATGATAACTCGCTCAAACCCATTTTTATTGAAAGTTTCCATCGACATCTACTGCATACATAGTTTTTAGATTTCTCTGCTTTCTTATTTCAAAAGTTAGATGACACTCATTTATCATTCACATATCATTTATCCACTATGGTCTATCTTTCAAACAATAGGTTTTGATGAAAAATCGTTTTAGTAACCTTAATATCATTTTTAAAGAGCTATCCTTAGATATCCCTTACATACAGGTAGAATAAAAAAAATGTTTAGATTTATTTCAATGTATAGAGAATTAAAAAAATAAATGGGGCATAAAAATTCAAATAGCGATGAAGGTAGGAGGAGCTGAATAGCCTCTATGCGGATGTCTATGAGCGTCGGTAGTCATGAAAATGGCTCCGACTGCTCGTTTGTCTCCTTATGGTATAAAAAATACTTGTTCTTCATGTTAAACAGACGCAACAGATGCAATGACGAACAAGCAGCACCAAGCCAGTATTACATCTAGCAATAGACGTAGATGATTAGACGCACATGCATTCTGTAATAATTAATCACAATCATCAGAAATCGTGGCTACAAATCAATCCGACTAATTGGTGTTTGACCAATTAATGCTCAAACATCACTATCATCTGCCAACAACTAGTGATGCGACTCGAGTAGGAATTTGCGACTCGAGTCACTCGAGTAAGATTGGTCCCTCACTCAAGTTATACTCTAGTAGAAAAGTCAGTCGAGTTATACTCGAGTAAACAAGTCGCGTTATACTAGAGTAAACAAGTCTAGTTATACTCGAGTGACAAACTGAATCTAGAACATGGCTCGAGTCGCATCACTACCAAGTGCACGCGAAAGTTTGAGAGATATAGTTACGATGATAGAGTTACGAAAATGTAAATGATCGGGCGAGACCGGAAACGGAACGGAACGGAAGTTATAATTCAAATTCAAAATTCGAATTCGATACAAGTGAAACTTTTTTGTAGCTAAAAAATAAATATCATCTGACATAGTTATGTCATTGTAACTATGGTACCTAATGAATTCGTGTATTAAATCATTAATTAAGTTTCACTACAGCTGAGTGCATGTAGCGATGATTTAGCTAGCCTTGAAAAACGGACACTCGTAGAGAGACAAAATATCGCAACATTCTGTCTCGCTTGTTTACACGTCATAGTCATAAGTTGATCTTTGTCTTGTGAGAAGGAGTCAGATGCTATCACTTCGTCTATAGTATTCTCTGTCTACGGTTTTTTTTTTATTTTTTTTTTATTATTTAGGAGGACACCCGCTGTCCTCCTGGCCAAGATAATAATAGTATAACCTATTAATCGCAATATTCCGGTTTGCCTCCTCCCAGATCTCATACAGATGAAGCTGCACTGGGCTTTCAGTCTGCTAGCGTAGAAACTATCTAAAAAAAAGGTTTTTTTTATCTCAGAGACGAAATTGACAAATGTAAATGTTTCTAAATAATGATGGCGACTTTATTGTGGAGTTCTGAAGTACGGATACCCATTTTTTAAATCAAACATTTGATTGATACTACGACCACTCTTGTTTAACTTTAGTACTAACATACTAGAGGTTGAATACAAAATTTTATACATATATTTTTGAGTAAGATGTAGTGCCACACTGCATGTTTGCCTGAAGCCGAATTGGGCCGGCACGACCGGGGTGGTACCTCTCGCTTACACGAGACCGGCGCGCGGTCATACAAGGTTGCCCATTGTTTTGTTTTTTTTTGTATAGTATAATTTCAAACCAGCAAATCTCAAATAAGTATATTGTAGTATATATTCTTAAACATTTACATACTTTATGAATCAAGTTTACCTAAGATCCAATATCAATTTTAATTGAAACCAAACCAAGTATCTTTCATTAGGGTTGGAGTTACCCTCGTAACTCTTTGGATTAATATCTCAGCTCAAGTCGTGGATAATTACGTGTTTAATGCATATTACGTCGAACTTCCTACTTCAAACTTCGCTTGAGGTTGTTGAAGAAATTAATGAAATAATAATTGCCTGCCATCCTTCATTCATGCGATCATTAATTTTCTAATATTTCTCAATATTCCAGCGTATTCTATTAAACATTAACAGCGCCGAATATTCCGAATAGTCAGTCGCCGAATATATCATTTGTAATATATTATGTCTGTTTAACATTACAAGAACTTATTGAAGAAATTAATGAAAAATAATTGACATCTTCATCGGCTCATCGCTCATGATCACGAATTTTCAAATATATCTAAATACTACCTTTTGCCCGCGGTTTCGCATGCGTTAAATTCGATGTTTATTATACATTTTAACCTTCCTCTTTAATCGTTCTATCTAATAAAAAAATGATTTGATTATAATAATATGTGTGTTACTTGTATTATATTGTAGTTAGGTAATAAAATGTACACACTATTTTACACATGTCAAGTACGTTATCCTTAAACAGGCCTGCTGGAAGAAATTCTATTATGCAATAAGTAGGTCCTATGTACCAGCGTTTTATAATATTTAAAATTTCTAATGTTTTATTTTGTGTACATGAATGATTAAATAAACAAATAAAAAAGCCCTATCTAAATCTTTTTCGTAATTTTAAAGATCTAAGCATACAGACACACAGACGGCGGAAAGCGATTTTGTTTTATACTATGTAGTGATTTTAGCGTATTCTACAACAAACAAACATTAATTGAGCCGTATATTTCAAATGAAAGTGTAATTAGTTACCAAATATATTATATTTTGAAGTGAATGGCTGTGTGAGTTAGTAAGCAATGCTATGAGTAGACTGTGTCACATGTCTATATAATATTAGGAGATTTCATATTTGCATTATTCTAACGCTTTATTAGTTTGTAATATTTATATGTTTAATATTACAAGAACTTACTTTTATTTGAAATATTGCAATTTATGAAGAAAAATATTTTTTTTATGGTATAGGGGGCAAACGACCAGTCGGAGCCATTTTCATGACTACCGGCGCCCATAGACATCCGCATAGAGGTTATATAGATGCGCTGCTCTCCTTTCTCCCACCTCCATGGGCCACAAATTCGGAAACAAAATTATTTGAGTTTATAAAATCGTTATAAAAAGTAAAAACTTATTTACGAGACGTAGAAGACGTCATTACACCTGTTTAAATGAATTTCAGAAAAAAATTATAAGACCCTAGTTGACCCGACAGACGTTGTCTTGCCTTCATTAGAAAATATGTTGACATGGTACTTAAGTATAATGCTATGTGGCCGAATTGTTGAACCGTTCAAATTAACGTATAATTTAAACCCCTTTTTTGTTGATACACATTTATGTATGATACCTAGGAAGCCAGGTTGCCTCTAGACCTATGTCGGACACGACCCTTGGGAGTGCAAAGCGGACTAAACCCCTTGTCCCAGTGCCTTCAGCCGCAATTATTCTCGCGGGTCTCGGATCAACTGGCAACAGGATCTCTCAAGAGATAGGCTGGCCTCGGTAAAAAGGCCAGACATCTCCTCCTTGGGGACTGTCCGGCTGCCTCTGAACGGGCTCAGGTTCCCATCTTGGCCCCTGGCCCCAGCACTCCAACGGAGCACGCCACCAATTTGTCCGAGTCGGACCCGCCAGTTCTCGTAACCCACGCCGCCGACTGGCGATTCAAAGGGACGGGTGGAGGTGGAGGTACTTATAGATAAACTGCTCTTCAAGCCTGTCCGGTTTGGGTAGCCCTGTTCGTCATAGCCTTGGGGTTCACAGACGCACGCAAGCGCCTCCACTACGGCAAGATGGCAGCATCTTCGGGAGGAATTGTTGGGCAAAGGACTTTTTTTTATGATATAGGAGGGCAAACGTGCAGCCGGAGCCATTTTCATGAATACCGACGCCCACAAACATCCGCATAGAGGCTATACAGATGCGTTGCCCTCCTTTCTCCTCCCACCTCCATGGGCCATTCCCCCCCCCATTTTTTCCATTTTTCTCTTTTCAGAGCTTCATTACGCCAGGGTATACGGGTATATCTCGCCATCTCCTTTTTGTTCTGCTGCGTCGCCTCTTTGAGTCCATATATATAGATTTAACAAACTGCAAGTTGAGATGAGTTTAGTTTTTTTACGACCGCCATACTCCACGTGAAACACACACGAAGCGAATGATATCATAAAGTCGGGTATCGATTTTGTGTAAGAGAAAACCGATGATATCATAAACATTTACATCCCTAGTGGCTACAAATTTTCGAATATTAGCATTGATTTATATATACCTACCTATGGATAGCGGATACATAAGTTCGTTGTTCATGCAACTTGCGTCTCTTATTGTTGATGCGTTCACCGAAACTAAGAGTCAACAGGTAATTATATTGGCTGACATTTAATGTATTTGCGATAATATTTATTTAGTTTTTTTTTGACAATTTTTAATCGATACGTGGACAAGCGGGCAGTTGGAGCTTTCGACAATTCACAATATCGATTGATGCGCCTAATTTTTTCCAATACCTTCCGCCTTTTCCTTCCCTCCTCCCGTCAAAAGGGCAACGGCAACATACGCACCGCACAATACGCGACAGCATAGTATTTTTCAGCGATATCATGTGAGCGAGCCTTACAACAAACTTCCTATGCTACAGCACAGCTTGGCACTACCTTTTATCATTAAATCAAAGCACTGACAATTCCTGGTTTTTTTAACTTCTCCATATTAGGAAACCATTTATTATATATCTGTCACCGTTAGATTGTAAAAACCGTAAGATTACAAAATAACTCGGAAAATTGTAAACTGTAAATTTTACAGTTTGCTCCGGTAACATTATAAACTAACGAAAAATAATGTGTTAAATAGTAAATGATTAGTACAGTTAACAATTTTCCGATAGTTTACAATCTTCCGAGTTATTTTGTAATCTTCCGGTTTTTACAATCTTACGGTGACATATCCATTACAAAATAAAGTAAGCTATCCAGTAACATAGGGATCAGCAAATGTGAGCTATGAATTACAGGTGCTACCAACTGCTGGCCTGATCGAATCGAAATGTTTACAGCATAGTAAAAATGCGACATTCGATACATCGCGTCGATTTGTATAACTCATAATCTTTACTGAAAATGTCTTATTAAATCGACGCGATTAAAAAGCTAAATATACTTCTTACTAATCTAACACACTATGTGTTAGGAAGTGCTTATCATTGATGCATTGTTAGTGACTATGGACAATATGGCGTGAATGACAAAATATATACCTGTCATTTAAGACGTGACACTATGGCCGTGTTCCGAATCACGCTAACGGTGCTCAGAGTGCAAACGTCTTATTATGTCGGACCGAATCGTTAGTACGCTCACGCGCGCTTACGATACTATTTGATTCGGACCGCTCAGTGTCAGCACGCATGTCATAACATAATCAATATACGTATAATAACGTAATTAATTTATATTCCGACTTCAAAAATACTTGCAGGTCTATAAAATCAGCCATTATCACAACTATGATCTATCTTTAATCACAAATAATTTATATTGGTAATATGGTTCCCGGCTTTCACAGCAATGACATCTTTGTGACAGCTACACTCACAATGCTTACGTGCGAATCGTGAGCGCCGTTAGCACGACAGATGACGTCATATATGACATCACGAGAGCTGTCATGAGCATTGTAAGCACAAAACGGACCTGTCATTATCGCGCTAATGGCGCTGTTAGCGTGATTCGGACCGCAGCCTATGCTAGCCGGTGTCATTCGCTCAAACATCCTTATCTCCACCACCCCACGTTAGCCCTTTGGAATACCAGGAGAACAGCAAACAGCAGGAAATGAGGCTGTAAAGCCATCGCTTCATACTTGTGCCTATTAGATGTATACAAGTACCGCCGAGGCCATGAATAATTAGATACATTGTTTTGTTATTTTCTCAATGTGCCCCATTGTGAATACGGCCTTTTGCTCTTGCTTTAATTTAGGTAATGCAGCGTAAATTCACTTAACGTAGCATTAAGCTAAAAAGCGTCATTAGGAATCAGGTGATCAGAATATGTACACAGTGACAGATTTGTATTATATCTTTAATTTCTAATATTAATTTAAAGGAGGTGTGTTGTATTTAAGTATTTTCTGTCTTTCCTTTTTTTTCTTTTTTTATCCTATACACATTTATGTGTCTTACATCTTTTCTATGCAATTTTGCATATTATGTTAAAAAGTCATTATTACATAGTTTTGTAAGTTTCACTTGTATCTACCATTTGATTCAGAGCAATTCTTATAATAATAACATAATTTTGAGTCAATAAATTTCGTTAAAATAGCTTTACAGACATAAATAAATATACAATGTAACAAAATGTAAACGTGAGTCAATAAACTCTTGAAAAATATAAAATAGACATCAATTAAAAACATAAAATACACTTATCTAAACTCACGTAGGACACATTGAATAAATAATTAATGAAGTTTTATAATCTTATTGCGAAAGTTTGTATGTTTGTTTGTTTGGTACTCCTTTACGCAAAAACTGCTGAACCGATTGTCTTGAAATTTCGCACACACATAGAGCGTTGGGAGAGTATTGGGACCGGGGGTTAGGGTGGGAACTGGACCTCATTGCACGGTTCCGAGAATGTAGCAGGGGCTGTTCAAAGGTAGCCGGACAGTCCCCAAAGAGGAGAAGTCCGGCCTTCGACGAGGCCAGCCAGTCGCTGAAGACTGTTGCGTAGATCCGGGACCGTCCAGTTATAACGTATGAAAGCACCCGCAGGGGTATACAACCCAGTTGCTGAGCCCGGCAATGTACCCTGTTGAGCCAGCTCCTGGGTAGCCTACGTAAAGGTATTCCTATGCGTTACCAAAAAAAGTTTAATATAACACTAATGCTGCCAATTATTTAAAAAGCTACGCCCCGACTCAACTGTGCACATGGAATAAATAATAAATTTGTGGAAAGCCAAAATCACGTCCAATTTATCGTCCCTTTGTTTACTATCACAGTACGGCGCTAATGCAATCCACTTTGTGGCGATCCTCGATACACTTACTGGAACATTTGTGACAGCGAACGCCCGAAAGCGTTACGAATGTATGAACTGGGTGATGTATGAAGAATAACTACAAATTATATAAATTTTACGCAAATAATTGAATAAATTATTATTAATAATTAATAACAATTGTATTATTTATAACTTGCAAACGAAGTGTCGGTGCCTTATGGGTCTACCGGCTGGGGGGCGGGCGACAGGAGTAATACTTTTAAGATCTATGCATAAAATCAATAAAAAGTAGCTTTTTTATTACTAACTAGCTTCCGCCCGCGACTCCGTCCGCGCGGATGTCGGTCTTCGCGTGGAGGGATTTTTTTTCTACGTATTTTTCCAAGATAAAAAGTATCCCATTTTATGCCCAGGATAATAAGGTATAATTATACCAAGTTTCATCGAAATCGAACCGTTACTTTTCACGTGATGCCTGAACATACAGACAGACAGACAGACAGACAGACAAAAATTTTTTTAATCGCATATTTGGGTTTGGTATCGTTCTAGTAACACCCCCTGCTATTTTTTTTTTCAATATTTTCAATGTACAGAATTGACCCTTCTACAGATTTTTTATATTGTATAGATATGATTTTTTTTTATACGTATT
>LUGF01013657.1:0-17040 GCA_001625245.1 Calycopis cecrops
TTTTTTTTTTTTTTTTTTTTTTTATTCTTAATTAATTTAGGGACTTTTGCCCACAATGGCATGTCAGTCCCATCATACCCTGAACTTAATATCACATATATTATTATTATGAGAAACAATATAAATTATATACCACGTCTGTGGCGTCAATCCTTCTAATATTATAAATGCCAAAATTTGTACCTTTGTTTTTTTGTTACTCCTTCACGCAAAAACTGCTGCACCGATTTTCATGAAATTTGGCACACGCCTAGAGGGTAACTAGGATTAACACATAGAATAGTATATATATAGTTTTTATCCTGAAAAAATGTTCCTGTGGGATTTACGCGGGTAAAAACGCGGTGAGCAGCTAGTATTTTTTATATATTGTAACCCAAATAGGTTTTGTAATCAAAAGATGTACCTACTCGTGCACAATATACGTCATATTTCATTTATTATTCTAGAAACGGGGTTTCTTAAAAGTTCTCGTTAAAGTTCAGGTTAGTTTATATCGATTAACAGATTTTTGCTACAAGAAACTAACTAAAACCATTCATTTAGTAGTTAACAGTTAAGTATCGAATAGCTACTGGACACTTTGCTAGTGAAACCGGCTTTAAATAACTTCCAAATGTAATATTATTCGTTATATCTGATAAGCTTACAAATGAATAATTTTTCGTGTACTACTTTCAAAGTAATTTGAAATGAGAGTGGTTAGGAAATTACGCCATTTCAAGGTATTATAAATGTTAAATTCTCTGTGCTTTCTGTATTTATTTAACTAGAATATTTGTATTAAATATTCAGTTTAATAATATTATTCAAGTAAACATCTATTACTATTTATTATTAGTATAGTGCAACTAACTAAGCTGTGGGCAGGAAGTGGGAAAAGATAGCCGAAGATCTAGTTATGCCAGTGGCGTGCTACGGGAGAGGCCGCCGTCTAACAGTGGACTGCAATAGGCAGATGATGATGATGATGATGACGAATTAATTAATCATTAGAATAATATAACGACATAGTATCAAGTTTACATTTTCATATTGAATTTTCGGCTTATTCAATATGAGAAATCGCTCTTGGACAGGTATCTACCGTAAAAGAAATCTTACGAGAAGATTTAATCCTATTTTATAAACGATCACAAACATATGGCGTTCAATTTTTTTTTGCTTGCAAACAATGAAGTTACAACAATGAAGTCTTATAGAGAGATGCTAGGAGTAGATGATACTCGTGTAGCAGTCGCTAGCTACAAAGTAAAGTGATGACTAAGCTCATTTGTTGCATTTGTGTAAGTTTATAGTGTTTTGTAACTTTGTTAGAGCTATATTTTATATGCACTTAAATTACATTGAAGGAGGTTTTAACATAACTGGTAGTCGACTAGTCGTCGCACCGCCAAATTAAAGAGAATTGCATTAAAAGAAATTCAAATTAGGGAAATTGTTGCTAGATAATGTGAGGCTTAATATAGTATTGTAGAGTAAATGCTTAATGCAGAGGCTTGACTAAAACTCTGTTCTATGTTTTTTTGATAGCAGAGCGCGGGCTACTGCGTGCTATTAAAAAGTAACAGGCACTTCTAAATTTGTTACAGTATTGCTATTAAACATTACTAAACAACTAAAGATATTAGATGTCTTACAATATGCATGCAGAAGAAAAATCAATAGATATATGTTATAATGTGTGATAATGCTTTAAAATTTCAGCTTGGTTATTTAAAACCCCTCGTTGATTGTCTACTTGTGTAACTTGAATAAGTAAATATTACCATGTACTGTTCAGGAATTTGCAGATACTTGATTGTTGGTGTAAAAATTAATATCGCAAATAATTTCGTAGACACGTGGTTCTGATTATTAAATCTCGTTAAATGTATCTATGGACACGTTAAGAAAACTCCCCTCAAATGTAATTATCCGCATGGATCCTATACATAAGCCACACGGACCCGGAATTACGGAAATAATACGAACTTAAACTATGTAGGATGCGCGACGGGCGTCTATAATTGTATGGGCAGCGTGCCAGAGTGGCCGGGAAGCTTCTCTGTCACCTGAGACACGTGCGTGACGCATCCCATCCACGCCACCGCCGCAATTTGTGGCATTCCTCAGTCTTGACACTTACTATATTTTTACCCAACTATGGCTTTAGCAGCAATGGCCAGGCTACATTGCTTGAAGAACTGATAATGCTGGGGAAGAAAATCTTGAGTGGCGACCCCGTAGCGGAATGCGAATTGTTGGAAGACCATCAAGCTGCTGACTGACGACTTGGTCAAGATAGAGGGGAACCCCTGAACAGAAGTTGCTCGTGACCGTGATCTATGGCGTTCTATGATGGAGACAGCAGTAGACGTTCTCCCGCCGATGAAGAAGATGATGGCTTTTGTTAACTGTCAATTTTTGACTATCAACTGTCTATGACTAATCAAGTTTAATAAACCAGACATACAACTAATGAAAAATAAGTTTTGTATAGCACGTAGAAATAAGACAGGTCTTGTAGAGTTTCTGTATGATATTGAGTCGTCTGAGTCTCTCTAGATACGACTGGAAACATTAAAGGCGCTTCAACAGTATCCCCTGTCTTCTTTTTTACCCTCGTTTACTTGACAATAGTGACCGCTTTCACTTTACAAGTTAAATGGCGTGAGGTCTAATAAAATTAAACTTTAATTTTAGATTTCACAAATGTAACAGCAGATATTATAAATGTTTAATGTCAAATTTAACTCATATTTGATATTAAAAGTTCTCATCACTTACTAACGAACCGTAGTGAATACAATAGCTGTATATATAGGACTATCTAGATTCTCCTTCTATGGCAGTATAAAAATTTAGTTACTAGATAGAAAATAGGATGGAAGTAGAAAATATTAAATCTGTCGGAATGTGATATAATAGGCATAATCTGTTAGACCTCTGATGTTACGGATGTCTGTGGACGTTGGTGATCACTTTACATCAGGTGACCCAACTGATCGTTGCCTCCTATCCTATAAAAAACCGGCCAAGTGCGAGTCCGACTCGCACACCGAGGGTTCCGTAATCCAAACGTAATTCAATGTTTTCAATTATTGTAACTTTACGCCTGCCGTTTAAGTTGACAAACGTATTTAAGCTTGCTCGGTTGCAAGGTTGCTCACACATATTTAGTAGGCAACGAATTACAGTTATAAGTTGATAATGATTTTTCCAATGATCTACATATAATTTACTAGTTTTCAGATTTATTCTTATATATGTGCTATAAGTTCTTACTTCTTGCCAAATTTCACAACTCCAGGTCAACAAGAAGTACCCGATAATTTTTTGGTTTTCGACAAAGTACGTTTTCATACAAAATTTGTGCATAATTGGCTATAACTTTTTATTGCGTTAACTTAGAAGTGTGATTTTCGTAACTGACCTCCGTATTTGACAAAAATTTCAGCTTAATCCCTTTACGGGTTTTAGAGAAAAAGGTCTTGACAGACGTTCAGACAGACGGACAACAAAGCGATCCTATAAGGGTTCTGTTTTTTTCTCTTTGAGATACGGAACCCTAAAAAGACGCGTTTAGTTAGTAAAACTATATCTCACATTTAAAAGGCCAATCACGTAACACAAACTACTATATAATACCATATAAATAATATATGTCATGTAGGTACACGAGAGGTACCTCCCTAGTCTTGTCAGCCCCAATTCGAGAGGTAGGTACAATGCAGCACAACACCAGTTATTATAGAGGGCGAAATTGGATGCTAAAAATAGGAATATTAAGAGTGTGCGGTGCAGCAGTAAGCTCAATTTATGAATGTAAGTCCTGAACAAATTGTGTACGTGCACTAGGGCGGGGCGCGCTCTCTCGTTATAGTGTGCCGCCAGGATATATGCGCTATTTACATAATATTACATAAGGCAAGTAAATACATATTTTTTTCTTTTATGGTATAGGGGGCAAATGAGCTGTCGGAGCCATTTTGCTTGCATAGAGTCTAACAATGCGCTTCCCTCCTTTCTCCTCCCACCTCCATGGGCCACAATTTGTATGCTAATATTAATGTCTTAGATCAGCGTTAGGCAAGCTTTTAACAGGCAAGGGCCGCAAGGCAGCAAAATAAACTAAACGGGGGCCGCATTTGTGATATTCACCCTAGAAGGCCAATTTAACTGTCTATTTTGGCCTCTCCTCAGCAATAACTTATTTATGATTCGCGGACGGCCAGTAGGACGTCGGTAGGCCGCGGGTTGCTGACCGCTGCCTTAGATGTTAGATTTACAAAAACAACAACATATTTTCACGCCAGTTCCCTAACTGGGCCGGCAGAGAGTGGCCCATGGAGGTGGGAGGAGAAAGGAGGGCAGCGCATCTGTATAGCCTCTTTGCGAATGTCTATGGGCGTCGGTAGTAATGAAAATGACTGCTCATTTGCCCCACAATACCATAAAAAAAGAGAGTACAGATTGACACCACGATCCTTAAACACTAGCATTGAATATCTAACACTAATTAAAATGAAAGTTAAAGATAAAAACATTTACCAAGTTTCTGTTTCGGGTAGTTCCTTATATGAATAAGCCGTGGCGAAGGTGAAGTTTTGAAATAAACCGCCATAGACCTTGTTAAATCTGGTGTAATCGTCTTACGCTGTAAGTTTACAGAACTGTAGTTTAAGTTTGAATAATTTTCAGCCAGTTAACCACGTTCATTTAACACTGGGAAGTAGTTGGATATCGGAATTAGCCCAAACATATTAACTAGGGTTCTCTATTTTTTTGTAATATGAGCATTCGGAGATATTTCCATGGCTGCCGACGACTATAGACCTCCGCATAGAGGTTATACAGGCGCGTTGCCCTCCTTCCTCCACCAGAGGCAACTGTTCGTAGCCGTGAGTCTCCAGACACACTAGTCATTAGTCAAGTCGTAAATAAACTCACATTATCATCAGCTTCTTCTATATCTATCTAATTTTATTAAAAAATTAGGATCTAGAATCTACAATAGACAGTTGATTTGTGAAGTCGACCCTTTCGATCTATTTTCATTACTCTTATGGCCAAATTGCCCATTTGCCATCTTTTCCACCTCTTGATGAACCCGTTCTTAAAATTTAAAAACCTCTTAAAATCAAGTATTTTATTAAATATTACATCCAAACGAAAACAAATTAAATTCGAAATTGGCTAAGCAAATTGTAAAATTATATTCGCCATTTAGAGAAGCAAATCATTCGAAATTACGTGACCTTTTGGTCGAGTTGAGGCAGGAAGAAATAGCTCCAATGCACGACGTAAAGGTCACCATTCCACATTTGTATAAATAGAAATGGTCATGGCCACTCTTGATTAATTTAATTTAATTTAATTTCATAGCAAAAAATGTCGTGAAAAGGTTTATTTTTTAAATACTTCATGTCGTTGTCATGATTAACGGGATAAAGCTGGAGCCTGCTATAGAGAAGCGAGGGGAAAGGATAACGCGTCTGTATGATTTCTAAGCGGATGTCTTATATATGTTAGTCAAGAAAATGGCTCCGATTTCTCGTTTCAATCAATCAATCAATATACTCTTTATTGTGCACATACAAACATTTACTGAGAATACATATTAAGAATAACAAACGCACACAAAGGCGGTTCGTTTGCTAGACTAAAAAAAATTGTAGACACCTCCACGCCATATTGATGATACCTAAAGCTTAAGCTTTAGGTCTAAAGTAACGGGTATTTACCATTTAACATTTTGACATGTATTTATTGTGGCGAAGGAAAAAGATCCGTGTGAAATACCTCTTATACAATACAGGAATGTAAATGCAAGATACATTGTCTTGTATTGTGCGGTTCATGATACTTGTTAAGCAGGCAGGTCATGGAACTATTGGAGCAATGTTTATATTTTCCATAAACAACATTTAAAAATGTCTCCCTATTGACATTTGCCAAAAGTCCTTTTAGTAATCCCTCAGTTACCATTGAAGCTACGTTACATTTATTCCAATCGGATAATAAGGAGAGTTCTCTATTAGACTTAATTACCTCAGCTAAAAGAAAGGGCGAAAAAGAAAAGACATCCCACACAATACGTTTTACAAGGTTTCATTATCCCGCACACGACGGAGCAAAGAACAAATTACTTACCCGCGCTGTTATAACAATTTATTAATTAGTTCATACATTAATTAAGTCAACTGTACAATAAAATAAAATCTTTATGTTCAAAACGTAGATTTTATCATAAAAGCTTAGACTTGTATAGCGTGCGTCAAAACAAACACTGTAAGTACAAAAGAAACAACCTAATTTACATTTTTCTAGGTGTTAAATTTTTGTACATCGATCGATAAAATTATTTGTAAAATACACCTACTATGAAAGAAAGTAATAGTAGAAGAACTGTTTAATATTTACGGGCGGGACACATGGTCTGATCATAATATCTACGCTTTTTTGTTTGACTCGTGGACCCGCGAAGATCGATATTCGATCTAAGTGATTTTTTTTTGTAATTAAAAACTAAATTTCATAGGAAATGTTATGACACTGTAATTAAGATAAACAATTTATGTACAATTTTCAACACTTGGAAAAGGACATAATATAGAATCTTCATCAATGTGTCAAATCTCAAATGCATGGTAGTGTGTGTAAAGTTTTATTTATTAAATTAAAGTACTTTATAAACATTATTATTAAAATATATTAGCGTTCTGCACTTCTCTTACACGTAAACTATAAAGTATAAGTGTGCCAAATTTCATACTCCTCCGTTCGCGCAATTTTCGTAAAAATGTTCCTGAAGTTTGTGCTGCACGTATTAATATATAGATACTTTGAACCCTAACCTTCTGACAGATAGTATATATGAAAGTCAAATTTATAAAGTTCTGTTACAGCAATTTACAAAAATTAAAATATACGAAATAGTACGTTATTCAGGGAAGAAAACAGACAGTCCAGACGATAAAAGAGAAAACGTAAAACTCTATTAAAATGCTATACTTGGTACAGGTAAATTAAGCTACACTAACTCGTGGTATTAGTGACTAGTTAGCTTAGCTTCACTTTCGTGTGCTACGTATTTATTATAACATGTTACGTAATAAATAATTTATAGGCATCAATCTATTCCTAATAAAAAAAATTGGCACCTAAAATAGCACATAATCTAAATAAAATCCTGCTTAGATATTGAGCATATTCCTTTATTGTTCAACATTCATAAATTTAACATAAAAAAATAAACTGCTATATTTGTGAGAGGTCTAGAAAGGGGACAATCTCAATATCAATTTATTTAAATTTGTCTCGAAATGTATCGGGAGTCAGCATATTGCATGAATAGTTTGTGTTCAGCTCACAAATTGTATTTATTTCCAGCGTTATCATAACAATATATTTTCATAAGATCACCAGATGGGGCACGCTTTGGTAAAGTATCGCTCTCATGGCACCATGTAGAGAGATAAATAGCTATGCTGCCGTGTAAGTTCATATGGACCATAATAACTACCCCATTATGGTTCTACAGGACAACATTTTCATGTCCCTCGCAGAAGTCAATGGACATCAGTGGTCACTTATCATCAATTGATGTCACTGCTCCCTTTTTTCTAAAGCAATAAAGACAATATAACACTGACCTATGTATAGGAGCAAAAGCATAGTTCAAAATTTAACTAGTTCACGATATGCTCATTAATATTTCAACAATGCAAACTTTCTAACCCGTACCTAAACTTTTAACGTACATTTCCACCAAAACTTTTGCAAACTTGGACTCGAAAGTTTCTTCTGCAAGTTTCTCATTCCGAAAGCCTCGTGAGTCGTACGTACCTGGTCTTTAACTTTAATATCAGATAAATGTAGTGCGATAATATGCGATATATAATTTTAAATCATTTACAGCTTAAAACAACAGAATATTATCATTTAAATGGTGGTTTAAATTTCAAATCTATCCGGAGCCCGAAGCGCCTCAATCTGTGTATTTGAAACATTATTGAAATAGCAAATGTTTAAACAAAGAGACAATTAAAAATGAATAAAATTTGAATTGATGAATGTTGACTCGAATTGTTTTACCTCTCAAGGCTATAAATATATTTCGGATTTAGTAAGAGGCTAGAAAGACATCATCGATATTGTTACAGTACTTCAGCATCTCCTTTGCCTATCTGTATTAATTTAAAAAACGCAAAAGTTTGGGCAGATAAATGGATATTTGTTACCCAATCATGCTTGTCTTGTAAGTGTTCCTAATCGCCTGGTTCTCTAAGTTTTCATAGGCATTATTAAAAATGTTCATAAACCGCCTGCCTCAAAAAGGGTGTCGTTGTTTTTCTAATGCATTCTAAACGAATGTTGGTACTTGAAAAAATATTTCAGTGTTAAATTATCATTTAATTAGGAATGACATAAGATATATTATAGCATCACGGTACGACAAACGGAGTAGGCGGAAAACGTGGGTCGCTAAAACTAAAAGTGCTCGTTACTGCTAGTATAAATAAACGTTAAAGAACAATAAATGCACATATTAGCAAATATAATGCTATTTGTGTTTTATTGCAACCAAAATTTTATATGTTTCTCGCTGGTAAAAAATTATAATGTGATGTGTGAAACCCAGCATTGAAGGTGCCAGAATAATTTATGCATAAAAGGCGTGTGTGTGAGAGTAATGAAATATGGATAGCGAGAATGGTTTTATATCAAGTATCGGAGAATATATATTTCTGTATTCACACGCGTTAAAATGTCAAAAAAAGGAAGGCAAAATTGTTTTACAATGTAAAGTTTTTAATTAAAAACATTTACCACATTTAAAAGAAAATACTATTTAAATTACGTTAATTTAAATATTTTTCATAAATTAAGTAAAATGAACATTAATATTATAGACAAAAAGTATTAAGAATGTTAAAATTGAACATGCATATTAAATAGTACAAGTAAGCCCAGCAGTAATTGATTGCCACATTGAAATTCAGAAGGCTCAAGGTGTCTCGAGCTTTATAGCGTATTGGACCGTCAGGTACCAAGGTAACACAAACAGCAAACTAAAGAAACAGTGGACTCAGAGCAAACACTTTCACGGATGATGAAAGTGACTTGCGTCATTCGTCTGTTTTTTTATGAGGAGAAGAATTCGTTTTATTTTTTGCCACTATTTGAAGTTACAATAATTTTAATCTACATTATATTTTTTAGATGACTTCAAGTAATAAAATCAAAATGTTTGTTTATTCAATAATGTAGGCACATTACTCTTTATTTTTTGCAATTACTCAAAGTTGTAATAATTTCATTCTACGTTATATTTTTTCGATAACTTCAAGCAATAAATCAATATTTTTTTATTGAACAATGTTAGCAAACGTTATTACGAACAATGTAAATGTAAGATGTAATATTAACTTAAATATTGCGTATACATGCCTGGGGTAAAATAAATCAAATAAAGACTTCTACTATACTAAATATAAGGGTTTCTGAACGCCCACCGCTAGCTTATAAGTTATAACCAACTCAGGTAATACGGCTAAGCGTGTTATGAGCTGCAAGTGACCGCTTACTACTCAACATGACACGGCAAAGCAAGGAAGTGATATGCAACTTAATACTCCTTCATACTCAACGCATTCTGTTTGGAAACCGTTATCCCATCACAGTATTGCGGTAGCCAGTTCATATAAACTGAAATCATGTAATATCTGCGACTGACACTGCGATTAAATTCGATGAAAAGTTTTAGTCTTTATTTTATTTTTTTAGCGGGCTTGGCCACGCTTTCCCACTACTGCTCTCCTACTCTTGTGTCGCCACCGTCAGGATCACCAGCGGAAACTACAACGACCCTTTGATAAAATCTCCGAGAGCCCGAGGGAAAAACTAAAACTGTTTTGGGACCCGCAACGAATTTAATCAGAAGAAATGAAAACTGAAGGTGTAAAGTTTTATTGTATGGCTGAATATGATAAAGTTTTGCTAAAAATACCATTATTTTTTAAATAAAACTGTTTAATTTAAAAAAAATGTGAAAAAGAGTATTAACCCTTATAAAACACACTATAGACTTACTTATATTAAAGTCATCACATTGAAGCTTACATGTGAATTTAAAGAGAGAACACTGTGACATAACCTTTGTTTATTTTATTTTTACGATGACTTGTTTTACCCAAAAGGCTTTACCCCTGAGGGCAAAACAGACAAATGACATGATAACAAAAAAAGTAATGCCCCAAATATATTTTCGTATATGTTACTAAAAAGAAAGCAAAAGCGGAAGATGTAAAGTTTAAACAGAATAAAAACAACACAATATGTTACAGCAATATAGTAATTATTATGAGTGGTCTTCTAGTGGTCACTTTCGTCATTGTAATCACTCAGGTACAGGCGTCAGTCTATTGCTGTATTTAGAAATATGTTTAGTCTGCATGTCTATAAAGTGTAGTAATGTAGTCTCCAGCGTATGAGCTCTGAATTGTTTTGGCGTTCGTTAGAGGTCGTTTTTCATGTACTGATAATAGGAATATAAAAATTACATCTAAAAGAAGAAATCGAAAATTTTCGTCTTATGTAGGTCATCCCGGAGCGCTAGCCCGGATTTCCAGGGGTAACATAATTAAAGACGTTAATATAATATTGTTTTACTTCCTGCAAAATACATTTAGCAGGAAGCAACATCTAAATCTTGCCGTGGGCGCTCGGAGCCTCATCTCAGAATTTTCAATAGAATCGTGTTTCATAATTATATGGTGAAGCTAGCGCCATCTAGTTGTAGTGTAGGGAGGCGCGTACTAACCTAGTTTCGGAGCCGACGACCGTCCAGCCGCGCCTACGGCGTAGGGCGCGGACTTCAGCTGTAACCACTCGGTCTCGGGTTCGGCGGTGGCGATTCGCGTTCGTAGCGTGCGACTCAGTGGCGCCATCCTCTGACTCGGCGATCGGCAGCATTTTTAATGATAGTCTTTTAGTTACAAAACAGATGTCGCCACCGTACAAGGAATTTATTCCTTGCTACATTTTTGATCACAGAACTATGTTCCCAGTTCCTAGGACATGTTTAAGTTAAGAGTAAAGTAGCAATTTCAATTGATTCCTAAATAAATAAAACCATTTCAAACATATTTAAAATACCATTGATACCAAAATACACATTGATGGTAACAAACATTTATTCGTTATCAATTAAATTATCGACAAGAGTGGCGATTCCCTGCTACTTGCATCATAACTATACTGGTGAATAATGTAAATGTGATATGTAATATGTATACGAAGTCCTATGAATATATTTATTTATTTTATAGTATATAAGGGCAAACGAACAATCTATGGTCTATCGCACGCCATAGTAGCGGGTGTATAATATGAACGGGAGGTAGGTGCCTCTTAAATCGTGCCGATTTGGATGCAATGCAGCATGGCACTACCTCTAACTCTCTACCACTGGTCACCATTAATTAGGCTTGTGACGTACAACCTTAAGTGCCTTCCAAAACGCGGGAATGTAACAAGTGTTAGCTCTTACTAAATACATTGTTTGTAATTTTTTTAATGTAATGAAAATTTTCATGACGACCGAGTACCGACGTCCGTAGACAGAGGTTATACAGATTACAGATGCCTTTCTTTCTCTCCCTCCCTCTATTAGCCACCGGCTACTTACATACCATGCACGAAACGCGACAGCTCAGCTGTCACTTTACGCAGCTATCGTGTAAGTGAGGAGTAGGTACGTCTAGAGTTACGACAACTTTTTTCTTGGAAATAAAGTAAATAGAATTCAAAAGGCAAGAAAACAAAGTTCTTACACGATATCCTAATAAACTTCAATTTGTTTAAATTATCCTTACAAAAATAATTGAATAGTTAAGGAAAAAGATCACAAAAATTTATAAAATTATTATCACGTTGATCATCACTACATCCTATTTATTCTTTAATAAAATATATTAGTTTTCAATAGCATCTTTTGGAATCCCATAAGAATTTGATTACGAAAAATTAATTATTTTCGTGCACTTTACTGTTCATAAAGTGTAAAGTACAATTGCTTGGAAAAAAGTACAATATTTTATTATAAAGTCCGGGTGCCAATCCTAGGTACAGACCCAGTCGTACCCTCTATATTAAGCCGCATACATGCAGCATGGCACTACCTCTTACTCATTACACTTCTAAGTAACACTAAACAAAACACTAAAATAAACAAAATTACAAAGCGCTTGAACACCACACAGATTTCATTTTCCGTAGGCGGTAAGTGTTCGTAAATTATCGAGCTCTCATTTTAATACTCTTTACATATTATATCAAAAACGTTATAACGTATTTGACCCGATTTCAAGAAAACAACATTCATCTTACGTCGTACGAAAATACAACAGTATGTTAACCTGACCCCTTTGCAAGGTTTCGAAGTTGTAGTAGGGACTGTGCAGAGGCAGCCGGACAGTCCCCAAGGAGAAGCCTGGTATTTTCGCCTAGAACAACCTGTCCCTGGAGGGATCCTGTTGCCTGTAGATCCGGGGCCCTCCAATTATAGCGGTCAGGTGCCTTCAGGAGAAGCAGGGGCTTAGTCGGTGTTACACACCAAGGCGTTGAATCAAGGTCAAAGGTCACCCGGGCTCCTAGATATCATACCTATATATATTCCCCATCGTTAAAAAAAATGATCGTGTTTTAGATTTAACAAAGAAAAGTATTTTGTTTAGAGCTTCAAAGAAAATTATAGAATCATATCATAACAATGTTGGTTCTGGTGATTCGGGCAACTTTGATAGAATTGAAACAACAGCGATGTATAAATATCGTTGAGTTGTTTTCAATTCGCTTTAGTAGGTATGTAGATGATTGTGGTCTACGGAAAAATAGTTTTTGTTTTTTACGGCATAAGAGGACAAACGATCAGTCGGCACCATTTTTATAAATACAATAAACGATAGAATGCAATAAACTAGGAACCCTTATTGTTTCGTCTTGTCTGTCTGTCCACGGTTTTAGTCAAAGACTAATAAGATTATTATATTTATAAGATATGAAAGATTTTATATTGGTAGTGTTTTATATCAGCATCCACTATACACCAGTAATTCCCGGCTATGCTCCTGAGTGTCTGAGCCATAACCAGCCCACTGTGACTTCAATAAATGCGCACTCTTCTCAAAAGCTTTCTTCAAGCACTCTTAAATTACATTTATGGCCTATTAGAATGTCGAAGGAAAGAAGGGCAACACATGCGTATCAATCATGCGGATGTCCATGGGCATCCAACTGCTCGTTGGCCCCTTCGATCATAAAAAAAATATGCTATACGCCTGCCCGCGCTGTGCCCGCGGTAAGTCAATCCGAGAGGAATCATTTTCCTCGATAAATTATAAAGTTATAAAATAATTACAAAGTTATTTTTTTAAACATTTAAAACACGCCCAGATATTTTAACATGATGCCCAGTGAAGTAAACAGGTAGACATAATATAAACAGAATAAAATTAAAAATTAACCTACTGTTTTTCGACCGTCAAGAATTTAATTTAAAATAAATAGAATATAGATATATTATATATACCACTAGTATATAAGGGTATTTTTAAAATTAGACCAACATATAATTTCTCCTAAATCGGTGTTTCCATCCCATCCCAAAACAAAAAACGTTTTTTATTTTAGCAAAGGTTAAAATGTCGTCACCACACCAGATCTCTGTAAAGTGACTAAAATGATTACTTTATCACGTTTTATCACTGTTCTTAATTTTTACAGACGTTTCATACGTACACAGCAGCACTATCAAGATATACTGCTTTTACTGATTAGGAACGCAATAATCTTAAAGACAGAAAGGTGGTTTTGTTTAATTTTTCACCAAGCGTTTAGAACTTTATTGAGCGGACAAATGAAAATATTAAAATGAATACAAATTGATAAATGTTGGCTCATTATTTAGAAATTATTTATTCAACGGAATCAGTGAGTTTTTACTCACTGTTGAACTTGGGGACGGTGTTCGTTCTCGAAATCAGGAGAAGCGGGTATTAGGCCAAAGTTAATGTGTGTTGTGGACCGAGATTTCCTTTGTGATTATAAAAACCTCTTTGCAAATACATAATAATATTTAACTATCATCAATTAATCATATTACAATAGATATGTCGTATCAATTAATTTGTACCGGTAATGTTAAGATTAATAATATTAGTATTCTTCTAATAATATTTTTAGTTTAATAACATTTCTACCCGTTATTTTATTACCCGTTTTCGGCTGGATGATGTCGGCTTCTAATTTTAAAATAATTGTTCAGATCTGTTACTTTCGGAGCAACAAACAAATTTTTCCTCTTTTTAATATTGGCGTAAACTGTAGGCTAAGGCCCTAGATTGGATAAATCGAACAACACCTGGCTGATGTAAGGTGATCGATAACTTTAGACTTTGTTTTACGAGTTAGATCCGGCCCTTGAGAGCCCAATTATAAACTTTCTAGAAGTAAGTTTTAATTGACATTTGAATGTTTCTGTTTTTGTCGTTTTCTTTTTTCTGTGCTTATTTTTGTATAATGTTTAATATCCTTAAGCTAAGTGAATCGTACGCGCCAAATATTGATAATAAAAGCAGCTTTGAGCAGAGGGTTGTGTAAGGGTCGGAGTTGTATTATTATATTACAAGCTTGTCCTATCCCTTCGCACGCATCAAAAATATAAATAGCGTTACGGCCGCTTGGGTATAAACATAACATTATCATACTAGCGTCCCTATACCAGATTCATACGCAACCGAAATATAAATTTCGAACGGTGGGCAGAGAATAACACATTTTCTTAGATATACCTACGTATTCCTTAAATACAAATATTTATCAATGAGTAATAAATAATATTTAATGTGTGCTGCAGACAGAAAACTTTAGTTAAAATTTATAGGTTAATTCCGCTTTCCAACTACTTCCCTGTAGTAAATGAGCGTGGTTAACTTCTGGCTCAACTTTATTTAAACTTTGCAATAGTTCAATTAATTTTGATGTGAAAAGAGTTAGACCTGCAAAAGTTCCAGTCGGTCTGATTACTTTCAGCGCCGGATGCAGGTGGAAGCTTAGGAGCCTGCAGCCTTGGGCCCCGTAAGGTTTAAGGGTCTGAAAATCTTTTTGTACCCACAAAAGGGCCCCCTTTTCCGCTCCAAGGTTTCTAAGCCCCGTGCCCCGCCAGAACTTATTGCGGCGCTCGCGCTGATTGCTTCACCGTGAAATATTCGAAATATTTTTCGTTATTTTAAGAGTAATATCCCACTATGCACTTTTTTAAGTAGCATAAATTTACTATATCTGTGTCCAAATTGGTGCCTTAAAACATGGCTCACTAACTAAACTCCTTTTATAATATTTGACGCGGCATGAAATAAAGGTACATTATTATACGTGTACACTGTACATGTACGAAGAAGTCTACATAACCATGGCTGGACTATAGATATGTTCTCAAATTATATTAAATTTATAGCGACTATGCCAATCAGATGCTCTCTTCCTTAAGAGATTGAGAAAAAACAAACACTCTTTATGTGACGTATCGTCTGATTTCTCATAATAAAGAGCAGACTTAGCGGTTTTTGAGTTGCCGCTGCTGATAATGATATCCACCATCTAATCGTTTATTCGATCGAAAAAGTAAAAGGTCTTTAAAATTTTATCATCCTCAACTTAGCGATAAAATTTTTGCCATAAAATAGCCATAAAATATTTTAAATACCTAGAGATGGTTTTGAAAGATTATAATAGAAGAATATGAAGACTGTATTAAATATTTACCTAAACCTAATATGTATGTATATACATAAAATAAGATTTTGATAAATAAAGTGTTTATTTACAATCGTTAAAATTTCCATTTCATTAAACATTACAGGTAAGTTATAATGTAAAAGAGGTTTTACTAAGGTTCTGAAATGGCCGCGTTGTTTCTTACGGCCTACAACTGGGAGAGGAGATAATTATCAGTTGATGCAAGTATCCAGGGAACGACCGTCTTCACCTTCGTTAATATATATCTAAGAGTTTAACAGTAGACAGGTATCCTGTTTCACGAGGGATGAGTACCTGTAAATTGGGGTAAGGACGAACCTTTGATACCTTCTTAAATGATAGCTATAAAAAGACACAACGTGTTTATATTTCAAAGGAAATATTTCAAAAACAAAGGTTTCTATTATATTGAATTTATATTTCGAGTTTTTAAAATGTCGGAATGCAGTGTTTGTTTGTGTAGATCTACCGATATGATAAATTGGACCCGTTTCTCTCATTGAGATGAAATTTCACATATGCTGGTACAATGAGCTGTCGCATATTGTATCCTCGCCAAAACTTGTTGTTCCGCGGTCGTTGAGAGATGTATTTAAACAGCTGACCAAAACAAAGAGATCAGAATTAGCTTCATTCATGGTTGTGATCGATTATTTTTATACTTCAAGTCATCAGATAACAATGGATTGAAAATTACAGGAATAGCTTTAGGCATTTACGCCGTTACTTTATTCTTTAGGGTGTGCAGAACAAGTGCATGCTATAAGATCAACAATATATCATGGTGCATAAGGGTCAATTCACACCAAAAGCGCGGCGAAGCGCAGCTAAGCGGGGCACACTTTCAGTGTTATATAAATTTAAACTTTTTTTCATTACTGTAGTACTTATTATCGAATTCTCGCGACTTCCGCGTGGATTCCAGCGGCTTCTCGCGCAGTCGCGGGAATCCGCGCGCCTCGTTCGAGTTTCTCATGCGATAATAAGTATTATAGTAATTATTATAAAGTTGAAATTCATATGACACAAACTGCGCTTCGCTTCGCTGCGCTTCGCCGCGCTTTTGGTGTGAATTGACCCTAATAAGGACAACCAAGATGGCTCAATAAACTCTTCTTCCAAAATAATAAAGATGATATATATAATTATCATAATCATCATAACGCCTATCATTTTGGTACAGTGTTTCTCCAATGCCCTTATTTAAATCAGAGGTCTTAGTGAGCGACGGTATTG
>LUGF01013657.1:18127-34655 GCA_001625245.1 Calycopis cecrops
GAAATGCATATAGGTACGTACTGCCGTCTGCCACCAGATCTGGATGAGAACCGATGGAGTATATGGAACTCGCAACTGAACACACCAGCCACGACAACGGCGTCAGTATGCGGCTGCTTATATTGAGGTGCCCCGTGTCTATCGTCAACTGAACACCTCGAGTAGTGGCCAATCTCCTCCAACAGGGGGCTGTTGTGACACTCAAATCAGCCCCCACCAACATCGGGTCCGTGCAGTGGTGATAATCATAATTATAAAATTATTGCCCATACTTTATTGCAAATGAAACGTAAATTGCATCTAATTTTTACATTTGAACGATATAGTTTGCTCGCTAAGTTATGTGTTCCTATTTTTTTATGGTATAGGGGGCAAACGAGTCGAAGCAATTTTCATGACTACCGACGCCTATAGACATTGCCCTCCTCCTCCATGGGCCACCGGATACTTCATACCGTACGAAACGCTACAGCACAGCCGTCCTATGTTTTGGTCAGCTTGCATTTATTTATCCATATTTAGGACATTGTGGGCGCTCTACTGATTCGGGTAACACACAATAGGGCGCGTAACCTTTGTTATCTAGAGTGTTACTCTCTATTGATAAAAATAACTCAAATATAATTTGTTAATACATTGTCTGAATGTACATTTGTGTGAGCATCCAAATATGAAAATGAATGCTCTACAGTAAGATAATGATGCAGATAAATGATATTTGTAGTTGACAAAACTAAAGGGAATTAACGTTCTTTGTGTAATTAAATGTCTATATAAAGTTTAAACATTATTATTTTCAAATTTATCAATAAAAATAATAAGTGTAATAAGAAAAGGCGTCATGAAAATTTTCTCTAAAAATTGTCATTTAAAAATGTAATGAGAATGGCGCCACAGTTGTTTATTGCTACTTTACTCTTAAAACGTAAACATACCGTTACACGGCCAATCCACAAACACCATTAAACCATGAGAAAACTTATAAAACACCACAAGATCTCCAGCACATCACACTGTTACACGGGCAAAAATCCGGGCATACTTTCAGAGTATATTTTAATTTTGATCAACGTTATATTGGTCGGAGAATGATGCGCACTGCGCGTGCGTCTTCACTCGTGAACTATCGTCTCTAAAGCCAGGTCACACTGAAGCACGTGGAGCTCACGGAGTGTACGTTAAATAACGTGAAATGGAAAAAAATTGGTGACAGTTTCTCAACGTCAGTCATCACTCTTCTGACTCAAAGGAAAATTCTTCACAAACAAAAGTTTATTGAAAATCTTGAAAATACACTATTACGAAATCGTAACTTTGTGCGTCGTTATTATTTACACAGATAATATAATTAGTTCATTACTCATAAATTGATTTAATTATTCAAACAATTTGATATATGATTCGAACGTAAATAAATAGACTAAAGCAATTGAACGATTAGTCCAACAGCAATAATTGTACACTAAATTTATTCGACTAAAAGCCGTGTTGGTGATTCGCACAACACTGATCTCAAAATAATCTGATTTGATATTAAAACGAGAGCATCTCGTAACTGAGTGCTATCACAAAATATAACCATAAAAGCAAACAAGATAATTCCGGTGACACGAGATCAAGTAATAAAACTAAGTCTATTTTCACAAACACGCTCAACATTGAACTAATTCCAATAAAAATTGTTCAAACACGTAAAGCGTCACATAAATTAACAACTGCGCCGAGAATTGGGCCGCTGTCGTGCGGAGCTCGGTCCAGTGGCAGGGCTATTGGATGTTTCAGTTGACGGCTCCGAATGCTAATGACTGGCGGTATGCAACAGATTATTTCACGTACAAGTCATTGGGCTGGAGTTCGTGTATTTCATAATCAACATCTGCTCCGCCTACTGATGAAAGACATATTTTCATCATTATCATCGTCGTCCACTGCTGAATATAGGCTTCCCCCAAATTGCCACTTGCTTCCAGCGGCTTCCCGCCTCTTAACCAAGACGTCGGTCCACCGGGTTGGAGGCCTTTCAATGGCCACATTGTTCGAAGAACCAATAACCGCTGAGGAAGAGGTTTGCGAGCGGCGGCCTCGCACCAGACGACGTAGGCATATTTTATGGAACGTTAATTGATGAGCTATCCTGGTGCTTGTATCAAAGTTGCAATCACTATCACACTGAGATCGTTATCATAATTCCACTGTCTTATTGTCTTCTTGTGTCCATAATTTTGTCGATTCAAGGTTGTCGTATTATTTTTTTCTATATGCCTATTTATATAGAGCTAGATAGTTCACGATGTTGATATTGTATATTAACCAATTTAATTGGTTAATAAAATAATAAAAACATATTCATCTTAAGCTACTAGTATATCTGCTATATATAAAAAAAACCATCCAGTTTCTAATTTAATGGCAACTCTCACAAAAGCTGTAGAGTATGTATAAGAATAATTGATTTCAGTTCATAATAAATCATAACATAATTAATGATGTTAAACCGAAAGGTTCTTAGTGATGGGTATAGCAATCCGCTCACACAATGAGAAAGATAAAAATGAGAAATAGCTGATGGCTCTGGACCATCCATTAGTCCAGGAGAGATGGAGCATAACGACGTTAAGGCGCCACAATAATTAGTTCCCCGAGTAAGCAATCTAATACTTATGTTAGATATTATTATGTTTCCACGATGTATTACTTATGACCATTTCCTCTCGCAGATCAATATATCATAACATTGTTACTATGTAAACATACAATAAAATATTACTTTTTCCATGGCTGATAGAACTGGTTAATATATCACTATGCTAAATCAGAATATTTTTTTTTATTTATTTCTTTCACAATCTCTATCAAATCTGAGAATGTATAAAACGATATAATTTTGTTCATTCACAAATTTGATAATTTATATAATTTTTAAGATGAACTTTTATATTTTTATAGCCAATTCATACGCTGCTGAATTTGGAAAATAGCAGTTGTATTAACAAGATGACGCTTTTATTCGTAGAGAATAACATATGGACGGTATCTTAGCTTAATATTAAATAATTACCTGAAAAGGTAGACGAATTGGTTCTGTTTTAATTTGAAAGTTGTTTCAGAATTCAAATGAACGAGTATCTAGTATTATCCGATAAAAGAAAGTTTATTTGTAAACAAGAGCATTATACAAATAATGATATTATAAAAGTTCCGACGTATTTTTGTTAAAACGTGTTTGTATTTTCTAAGTAGTCTTAGAGAGTACAAACGTAATATTTAATTAAAAAATATTGACTTAAAAGTCAATTTATAAATATTACATCATTTTTAAAGTCCGAAATCCACGCGGGCGATGCCGAGGGCAGAAGTTAGTTACCTCATATTCGTAACAATATAACCAATTTTACGAATTGTATCGCGGTTTATTTAATTATTTTACAAGTTAAGTCTCAGAAGCTTTACAGCGAAGCTTTAAAGTAACGATGTATACACAAGTAGTGGGTCTCTGGAAACTGCACGTTCCCAGCAGATTTTAGACTTATTTTCCATTTTGTTTTTCTGCACGTCTACGGCAGGAGCTTTTCTTAATGAGTTCTTAACGATTTTTATGTGCAGCGCTTTTTTATATGCAACTGTTACAAAGATAACCGTAACATTTTACATATATTTTTTCTGGATATTCAAAAGCGGTAGGATTGACTTATGGTTATCATCATGTTCAAACAAAAAATTAAAACTGCAGATAAAACCACCACCAAAAGGGATAATTATATTATACTCTTTCCCAAAAAAAATGGTAATGTGTAACTAAAGTAAATAGATATTTGAGACTGTACATCTAGGATGTAATACGTGACTACACCTTGATATACTTTACCCATATTTGTATTTTTCCACTATAGTAAATAATATTATAAATAATATCTAATAAAAATATCTAATATTATAAATTCAAATCTATGTATCTTAGTTAATCTTTTCACAAAAATACTTAACAGATTTGGATGAAATTTGGCACAGATATAATTACAATTTGGATAGGATCATGACCATTCATTTTATACCTAAACAAAGGAATATTTCCCTGGTAATAGATTTTACTCATGTGAAACCGAGGGGCATAGGTAAAGACTATAACAAGGTCGCTTGGGTGTTTTGGCAAATGTAATCGGAAGTTCTATGTCACTTATGCCATTGATTTATTATGTATCAATATTTGGCGACTATTCTCAAACTTATATATTATTTTGCACATTTGAAACAAGCCAGTTTATTCGACACTGAAAGTGTCCAACATATCCATAAATCTCACCTTTCTATCTCATATTTCCTTTTAACTTCAATGATAATATCAGTCATCGGCTCTCGCTCAACCGTGTCGAGGGAATAATATACAAGGTTGAAACAAGCGAGAGGCATTAAATTAAACCACATATTTAGTGTATCATTTCTAGACCACACCACAAAAATCAAATCAATCGGAGCAATAGTTTAGTAACAGGAATTTTTTAAAGCTTTTTCTTACTTTGTACACGCTGTATCGCATCGCAGACTTGTTTGAAAAAAGTATTTTCGTATACTTGTCTCAATTTTTTTAATAGTTTCTTAATAACTATGAATAACGCACTTATAGTATATGTAGTTTCATTTAATGTCTCTCCCTCTTATCAACCCTGTATAGAAAGAAAGAAAGATAGAAAGAAAACATTTATTACGTCACAACACAAAGGACCATAATATATGATAAACAACAGTAGCAATGCGTGCCTTAACTCTGCGCTAATTTGGTTAGGTTATATAGGTCCTAGATAGCACTTCATTTTTAAAAGTAGGAACGAGGAGACTGTTTGCATTCATATTTTATAATTTACAGAATCTTTCGCCGGTATATTTTGTCGATCTTTGTGATACAGGAGTAGCGGTAGAACAAGAGGTGGTAGGTACAAGTTTAATGTAAAAAAAGCCTGTATATCTTCGAAAGGTTTGGAAATACAGAAAACCGGGTTATAGCAGATAATTCTACATTTAGGACGAACCAGCCTCTTCATTGGTATCGAATGCTCTTGCCACCAACGAAAAAGATAGCTAAATAACTACGAACGCGTTGACAATGAAAGCGCTTTATAATAGTTCTAAGAAGTAATAAAGTTTATTTATATCTGATATTCATAATCGTGTAGGGTCCTTTAGAGAAGGCTTTTGGATAGCACTGGTTGGCTAGTGGCTGCTGATAATGATGATGATGATGTCAGTTGGTCTGTCACATACCAATTCAAGCTTGCTATGAACGGGTTGACAATGAAAGCGCTTTATAATAGTTCTAAGAAGTAATAAAGTTTATTTATATCCGATCATTATGAATATCAGCTTTAAAAAAAATAATATTTAACGGTCGGCGTGTTTACGCGCAGACAACTCCCAGAATAACCTGTGGCAGAGATTCAAATATGTCGCGCCGTCCTAAACTTCAATTTTAGAAGTTTCTCATGATATACAGTAATAATTCGCACCTGAGCAACGTTTAAAATTATCTTGTTTTCGATATCCCTTTAATAAACAGAGGAGCTGTGCCGGATATTTCGGCCGCGGGGAAATATAGTTCAATTTCAAAGTGCGTGGTTTTTGGTCTGCTTGTTATTACCTATATATTGTAACGTTTTGAAAAAAAATAAAATAAAAAAATAATAATTATTAAACGACGAAACTGTACACATTTGGATTCAGATACCATACTCTTTTTCTCATCCACAATTTGCACAAAATATAAATTTCGAAATAGAATAGAATAGTAGAACTATTTCAAGCCGTACTTAGGTCTTACTTACAGGTCAGATGTAAGTCTCCAGTCTCTTCTTCAGTTTGCCATGCAGTAATTACACGTTCACTTAAAACTTATTAATGACAGTGAAAAATATTTATGACCATTGTTTGTCTGATAGACATTTAGTGATAATTCGCTAAGGAATTTCTCTACTTATTTGAAGCATTTTAGATTGAATGATTCTTTGTACAAAACTAATAAATTGACCCGCCTTCAATGTACATACTTCGCTGTGGATGTACAGTTCTGGGTAGATTACACACGTGTTTGTTTATCTTTTCTATGAATATGTCAAAAGTTAAGTCAAGTGAACACAAAATGGAAGGAAACAATAGTTCAAAATCGACATGAATTATTACGAACGGGAAACGTTTATTTTCATATCTCCCATTCTATAGATCGTTTTGAGAAATACAAACGTATTATGAGTGAAAAGAAATATTGGCGGAAATACCCATCAGTGATTTGTTAAAAGAAAATAAATAGTTCACAGAATCTCTGATGTGAAAACTTCTTTAATCATTTTAGGCAGAGGAATATTTTATATAATGGCATGACTGGTACTCGGTGGCGTCATGGGATTGTCACATATTATAGTCAAGCTAGAGGTTTGTCTCCTCTGTTACTACACCATGTCGCTATCAAATTGCCAGACACGTCCGTATTGCTTAAAAAGATACAATAAAAACATTAGAAATTTCAACTGCGAATCCTTAATCGCGAAACTTATACTTGCAAAAAACTAATGGTCTCTATAATTTTAAATTATATAAATTCATTTTGATGATTCTTATTAGGTCTAGACTGGAATTGAAGCGATAATAGAATATTACTTTGCCTTTTAAATAAAGTTTATTAATAATATTTTAATGTAATATTTTATTCAAATAGGATTCCTATTTGAATAAAATATTCAGAATTCTTATTCTATATTATTACAGAGTAATTAAAAAAAAAAAAGAGAGTAATTTAATTTCCTTGTCACGTATACGCCATTAATTTGTACCCACTATTGACTATTCGCATGTAGTAAATACAATTTTATGGCCTGAGTGGCCAAAGAACACAAATTACAAAAGAGTCTTATTTTATTTTTCTATAGCAATAGGCTGATGATGATGATGATGATGATGATGATGATGATGACGGTTGCAGTAAAAGCAAAGTTGGTAACATTGTGTACTAGTAAAATTATTTCAGACGGTACGACATTGTAGTGACAAATTACTATCCCAAATAAGGTGAAGATAAATAGTAAATCTACATCTTATACTTATTGGGGTTTATCTTAATCTTATCTTAAATCCAACTAATCCGCTGATCTCGGTTTTGTCGGCTACATAACATCTCTAATATGAGGTTGTTGTAGTCTTTTTATACGTCAACCTGTGAATTTATCTTCATATAATTATTATCTGAGAAACACAATGAAGTTGTTTTATTGCTTGTATCTTAGTGTGAGTCAATAGTCAATAAGTTTACATAATTATAAAAGCTTCCCTAATAAATTGTACGCATTATTTCTATTTAGAAATATTCAATAAAAATATTATTTAAACACATAATATAGGCTTCTAACACTATATATAACAATATAATATTAATGCATGACATGAATACAAATTCACATATGCATTAATATATTGATATATTATGAAGCTCGAATTAATAAAAATATTAGCTTCAAACGATTTTCCCATCTCTGGAGAAAAAACCAAATTATTGCCTACGGAGAAGAGAGAGAATGCAGTGCTAACGATGGCGACGTGTCTATTAGCAGCGATATTTCATGATTGAAACATCCAAACTGTAATTGCTAGTTAACGACTACTTCCTCATCCCAGATTGATCAATTTCCCGACATGTACAACAATTCCCAGCTGATATGAACAATAATGTATTTCTTATCTTACATTACAGAAAATTCCCTTTCAGTTTTTTAGACAAAGATCTTAATATAACTTCATTTCTACCTTTGATGTTGCATTTTAGGAATTAAATCTTAAAAGTGAGTTATAAACATTATGGTACTTTAACAGTACTTGCAGTAAATACGTGCCTGTCCAAATAATTAAACGTAATACTTACAGTAGTTCGTATATTTTGTAATTATATATACACAGATTTTTTTTGCATAGTGGGTTAACAATTAATCAAATATAACGCCGAAGAAGCAGTCAATAAATCAGAAAGATTGCTAAGTGAGTTATTATATTATATGGATAGGCTTTATTTTATTACATTAAGTTCACAGATATTATATTAATTTAAAATCATTTTACCAAAGACTACCGCCCCTAAACAAACAAACATAGAAAGGTACTTCATTTATAATATTAGTAAAGATATTTCAATTTTAGTTCCATGAGTGTTTATATTAGAAGGCTCCACTTCCTGCACAGCTAATATTAAGTGCCTGCCTTTATGAGCATCGACGTCGGCTGTACATAATATATTTGTTCCACTCAGATTTTATGTGGGATAGAAATGAACGTTCCCGTTATGTAGCGACCCCAGTTGTTCAGGTGCTCACGATGTGTTCGCGCAAAACAAACAAATATCCCTAGCATTATTCTTCTTTTTTGTGTTTTACATTAATCCTGCCAGCCATTAAACCTGTGTTATCTGTCCCACACTGCTGTATGCGTTTGTTGAGGTTGTTTACATTGTTTTAAGGATTCGACCATTCAGCCAAGTACACGAGAACTATACAAAAATAGGAAGTTATGTTGCAAAGTATGTGTAAGTTCTTCTACCCGGGGATGAAAAAAAACACGTTTTATAAAATCAAAATATTACATTTAAAGTCGTTATAAGTTTATAATTTATATAAATATGTAAAGCTCAGGACGGAGGATCCCAGTCTTAAACTTCTAAATAAATTCAAGAGTGAAGGTCCATCCATTTTTATTCAAATGAGTTTCATTATAATATATGTATTTGTTTAAACTAACTTTTGTAAAACTACTTCTCTATTTACTTAATATATAAGATTTACCATTACATATTATATGCTAGGCTAGCTAGTAATAAACCCAACATGACGGACAAAATGTATTGTGGAAAATCCGTTCCATTTTAAAATTTAAAACGATATTTGTATGTGTGTCACAAAGGCAGTATATCCATAAAGTCCCAGCACAATGCCGAGGCTGAGATAAGGCTTCGCGTGTAAGAGTATTGTTTTGCTAATGACAAACTACACGACTTCATGAATATTTAACAGGGACAATTGTTATTGCGATTGTGAGCTACGGCTGAAAAGATCTTTTCAAATCCAACGCGAGTGTTTATCACTTACATCAGATATTATCATAATAGACTGGACTAAGACTATGTCAATAAGATTCTTTTCATTTCATGTCAGAAAAGTAACACTGGCAGCACTGGCTAACAGGCATCTGTGAAATTAATTTAATGTTTCATTATGATACAACTACTTTAACGAATATTTTAGTATTTCATTTAGAGCTTTTGAATAAAGAATAATAATTATTAAACGTGCGTCTTGAGCATTTTTACTCAAATGAATTTCAATAACTTGTGAAATTGTTTATTTTTCTTTTGTTTTATGACTTTTATGTAGGTGGTATACTTAATAAAATAACTGAACGTCTTATATAAGTTTCGTATGATTCTTCTTAAATTATAAAATATTATATCATTTCGAGAGCACTATTTTGCATTTACAAACGGTACATAAAAGCTTTGACTGACCCCAAAAATAAGTGTTTTCCTCAAACATAAATCGCCAGATTATAACCAATCTCATTTAAGTTTTATACAGGAAATGCTTGCTCTTGAAATGTTAGAAGTTTGTAAAGATGATTATACTTTTGGTGTATAGAGAAAAGTTGATCAATTAATATTTTGATATTATTATAACAAGTAAAGTAAATGTTATATATTGTTAGTAATCGTTCTGGAATTTGGGAAACAAGACTTTCTATATGTTAGACAGGGCGGATCAGGCTGTTGGGTGACTGTTGATGGCTACGGACATCTGTATAATTGTTATGACAACGCGTTACCTTTCTATGAGAGTCTGAATAACCCAAGCACATTCAAAAATGGTGCATATTTGTATATGTGTAATATACAAGGTGGTGACTCTCTGCAGTTGACAGATGATGACTAAGATATCTGCAGCCCTCTCCTCAAGGCGACATGCTAGCCGCTAGGAGCTGTCACGAGTCATGTGGACGTCCTGTCACATTCATCCAGTCTGCAATCTATGAATAACCATAAACTACGACATACTTCAAAAGGCTGATCATGATAGTTACAAAGGTAGAAGATAAATAGATTGAACACAATCATATAAGTAGCGAAGCTTTTACCTCGGCGAATTGACCATAAAAAACCTTTTAAATCGATTACTTGAAGTTTAGATTGCAGACAATCAAGACAGATGAAATTGAATTTAGATTCGGCTCATTTCTACTTAAAAAAATGACGGTAACGAGGTTACTTATACTTGCACTCACAAAATTAATTTTATTTTAATGTAACAATCGATTTTGGCTTATTTGCTTTACTTATTTTTTATTGTACTCTATCTATTACTACGCTACTTTGAATTATTATTGATAGCAAAAAACAATGTACTTTAAAGGAATATTGAATCGTTTAAGCTCAAACAGTTGTATGTTAGAGAAACCCCAAACACTTTATTTTTCTAAAAGTAATGGCATTAAAATTGAGAAATATATATATTTAAGGAAGATTCTTGTGAAAAATAGATATACATCAACATATTATAGTAGTGACATGACGACAAAAGTACTCTCCAAACCTAACACCAAGTAAATAGATTCCAAGCATAATAGTGTTGGTTGGCGTCAGAACTCATAGTGATCAGTAAGTATACAGGTACAAAGATGACAAATTAAATAAACACATACTCGATTTCGTTACCAATTTTTTATAGAAAAATCTCGTTGCCAACTAACATTACTTGATGATACTATACTCTCACAATACGAGTATAATCAGACTAACATCAACTTACGTTAAGTATCGTTCTCGTAAGAAAATGTCTGCGGGCGTTAGACTCGCGCGACTTACCTGAAAAAAGAAAACATTTTCACATTACAACAGGCTTGAACAAAAACAGTCTTAAAAACTTAAAATTATACAAGTTTGCCAATTTCAAATGGTGTCCGAAATGTAGGCATACTTTTACAGAAAGTATGATTACTCCCAACATAGTATCTGTAGTTAAATTTCACAGTTTCAATTCACTGGCTAGGTAGCTCTCGGCTATCCACAACCGAGGATCAAATCGCCTGTTCACACGCCGCAGCCTACAATTTACGTTGTTACACTTACACACGAGAAAATCGAAACATTTCTTTGATTAATTTGTTTTTCAAATAAAGGTCAACATTTTTGGTATTAGTATATAAGATAAAATAATATTTTACAAACGTATCATTAGCGAATTCAGTTTATAGGTACTGGAAGTAAACTTTCATTACGACATTACTTTTTATAGCCTAACAGCTGAAACGAAGAAAGGCTATTGAAATTATAAATCATCAAAATTTCAAGAACGAAGAGGGACAGGGTACTTAATGAACACATCAAGGCTACAAGATACAATAAGCTCTTTTGGCGTTATTCGGAACAACTAGATAATTATAATAATAACTAAATAAATATAAAGCTGAAGAGTTTGTTTGTTTAAACGCGCTAATCTCTGGAACTATTAGTAAAATTTGAAAACTTCTTTCAGTATTATTTAGTCCATTTAGCGAGGAAGACTACTTTTTAACTGACTGTGGCAGAAAATTCACGCGGGCGTCCGCTAGTATTTGATAAACCGCGTTAAAACCCGTAAAATCGATTTATCACAAAAGTAATGGTAAATAGTATACCTTAGTTCATTTGACAATAATTTATCAATGTATTGTGTAAAGTATTTAAGTAAATAATATTTAATCTATGTATTTTTTAAAGTCCTAATTTCTCGTCTTTATTTTACATCCAGTGCCATAATTCTTAATCTTACCATAAATTCTGAGACAAAAATCGGCTTACTAATATACAAGATAAAGATTGACTTAAATAAATAATGAGCCCTAACAGTTTGCACGAAATGAAGCAGTATTTTTGTGCTCATGAATAACAGAACACAATGACAGAATACTTCAAGAGCACCCACTCAAGTTGGGAGACGTGGGGATTTATAGCTATGACAAATAAATGGAAGGGTGAAGGCAAAGATTAGGTTCCAGTTGAACAGATTTATGTGGCACTCGGTATCTTCCGACATCGACCCTTTAGGATTAATAACATCAGGAAATAAAAAACTACAGCACAGATATAATACATTGTCACTAGATGGTTCGCGCATATAGTTATTCTCGTATGATGTAATATATTAAAAAACTGTCTAGCTTTTAAATGAGTAAATATCCTATTGCCGTTCATTGAAAGAGAAGTAGAGAAGAAGTCCGACAGTGGACCGATGAAGGTCTACAATGGTGATGATACATCTAAATCTACTCTCAGGATTTCGTATAAGCTCCTTAGTGATACCTTAAGAGATTGTTTAGGGTTTTTCCAATTCATTTTACTTTATAAGGAATGGGGTCATGTTTATCGTATTCGGCTCATTAAATTTTCATTTGTTGTATGTACAAGGGGAAATGGGACAATGGTATTGATTTGTTTGATCTTTTTAAATTTATTGGATATGTCGAATGTTCAGCTGTCAGCGACTGCTGTGTTCATCAGCTTTTTAATACGCATGAACTATTTGGACACTCACAAACACAAATGTTATCTATTACTATTATATTATAACGACTGCTCTCTCTGTGATGTCAGGCCCCAGAAAGGGGGGAGTGGTTTAAAGGGAGGACACTAAAACAATTTGTTGCGAGTCAAGAATTGCACGTTGGGAAACAGCCTGTAAGCAAACCGTCGTACATCTCCCGCGATTCGCTCCGTATACCGAGAGGAAGGTAGGAGCATGGGTTGTAGTGGATAAGTGATTATCATTATGTATTTGTCTGATAATGATCAGACTCTTCTTACAGGCTTGCCTTTGACTTATATCTCTCTAGATTTATCTAGTAGTATCAACAATAAATTAATTAAGTATTTAACATCAGGATTGGGACGATATTGTCTTATTATTTAACTTACTAATACTCTAGTTGAAATATCCAGTATCCAATATCTTTTCTTTACCTTGATTGATGATTTGATTTTGGAACCAAAAAGTAGTAGTTTGTACATGTTAGGTACAATAAAGATTTTTCTAGTATATTTTGAAAGATATGTTTTACGTATAATAAGTGTCGATGTTAACTATTATTATTAAAACAAGTGTTAATAAAATTGTAGTTTAAAATAAAACAGTTTAACTCTAAAACGACACATTTGTTATTATATTGTTTCAGCCCAATACAAGATATACGTCGGTCTAAGATAAAAGGATATACGAACGTCTGTTATTGAAGAACAAATCTTCAAAGCGTGGCAGAATAGAGCGCTAGAAATAGTAATTGGATTTTGCACATTCGTTTAGATGTCTATTTAAAAAATGGAATCCAATCACAGTGTGTATCCAGTGTAGTTTAGTGCAAAATAAGAAGGTTTATTGTAGGACTGGAGATATGTATTAACTTCACCTATGGCATTGGGAAGGTTTATGATTTGGTAGTGTAATGGTATTCGCAAATTAGGCGGGAAATAGCCCTGAAATCGGCAGATAAGTTGCTTTTCACCAACAGGGAAAAGAGTATAACGGTGTAGCCTAATGTTTTTTATGGCATTGGCCGTAAAGCCCTTTCGTGGAGTGTGTAAGTATTCGGTAGTTCATGGAGGGGGAGGAGTAAAGAAGCCTCGCATCCGTATAACCTCTATGCGGAGTTCTGGGAGTCACGAAAATGACTACGACTGCTCGTTTGTCCCCCTATAGTATAAAAAAAACCGGTTTGCAGGAACGGCAATAACAATTTCATTTTATTTTTAGATTACGACATCAGCGAGCCAACTTGTGTTCAAGTGTCTGGAAAATTAGAGTGTATTCTTCTGTGTGTATGTTAATGGTAGTGCGATTCTGTATTGCAGCCGCATTGGAACGGTACGACCCGAGAGGTTCCTCTAGCTCACACAATACTCACGCTGTTAAGTGACAGTTGCTTAAATGTAGGTACTAATTTAGTCCTTAGAAGTAACACCTACTAAAGATACCATGGTGATGAGAGAACTTTCGAAACTAGCACTCAGTAATGAACATCTATACATGAATCCCTTCTAATCCCACGCAACTTTACTCTACAGGTAAGCTAGCATACTAATAAGGCTTATATATTGATTAGTTTCAAAGTAATTTTAGTTTTAGTACCGATTTGTGGCGCATATGGATACAGCCTTGGCATACTTACTGGAAACTTCGTAAGAATTCACGAACTATTTATAAAACTTGCAATGCTTTAACAACAACAAAGACGGCGATGAAAAACAAGTGGAACAGTGGAAGTTATTGAGAGAGACATCCAGACACGGCGATTTGTTACGCTCGTTTTGTGGTCGCCTGCTCATTTTCTGTGTCAACTTGTTAATGCGAATGGACGTAACATTAATAGTTTAATGTATGTTTTCTGCCCACAACCTCGTTTTATTGGAAGTCTTCTAATATAAAAATTCATAATCTATACATATAATAAAACTGTAGAAGACGTAATTCTGTCTGTCTTGCGAGGCTTTCACGCAAATACTACTGGACGGATTTTGATGAAACTTTTTTGTTATTATATAGCTAGGTATTAGTCCTCGGTAACATTTAGGCAGTACAATACACTATTGTAGGGCAAAATAGCGGATTGACAATTCGGTAACATAACATTAAATGTTACCATGAACACATTTTCTAAGACAACGGCTGTCGGGCCAACCGGGGTCAACCAGTAATATGATGCATTTATAAATTACATAATTCAAATCTTGTCAATGGGTGGAACCTATAGTATAAGGCGGCAGACAAGCAGGAACCTTTTGATGACAAGCGATGCTCATAAACATTCGCGTTATTGCAATGACGACATGTGGCATCTTTCGCTTCTCTCCTCTGTGGAACGATGACCAGATACTCATAAACAGCATGGCACTATCTCTTACTTAGCCGACCGTAAATGGCCGTACTAGAACCCTTTTATGAGTGAAACGTACAAAGTTTCAGATGTAAAACGTGGCTTTATAAGAACATAATATCGAAAATACTATTCTTACATTGACTTTGTTTATGATGTTGAACAATCCATCCTTTTGATAGAAATTCGCACCTCATTAAATTATAGTCATAGATATTCTCTGCTGCTGATAGAAATGGGGTAAGTCATAAATGGCAGCCGCGCTGAAAAGGTTTTCCAAACATTAACAAATCTCAGAAGAAATTTTCTCAACCGAACAAAAACCAAGCAGTTTGCGGTATTTTAAAATTGACACCTTTCCACAATTATTCATGACCTTATTTTTCCAATATTGAATCGCCGCGGCCGCACCAGATTGAATTACTTCGCTCGCTTACCAAGTTTTTTCTTGTTCTGAATTCCCAATCCCAGATACAGTAATACAATTTATATTGTGCAAGTGAAAAGTTCCCAATTTATATATCCTCGTATTTTTCTGTAAAATAATAGTAAAATATATTTGTAGCGAATATGATATATAAAATAATGTATAAAATAAACGTTATATAAAATAGACGTATGTACGACGACATGAATAGAAATAGCTGCTTTCGCTTCTCAAATTAAGTTTGGAAGCCATTCAAAGCCAATGTGCTGGATATCATATTGGTACTTGAGTAGCTACAAGATCACCAGCAATTGGAAACTAGAGCTGCTTATTAAAAACGGTCTCTATTAGATTATATATTTTTTTTTATTATACTAATAGGTATTATAATTGCGAAAGTGTGTTTGTTTTTCTTTCATACCAAATCAGATATTCAAGATCAATGTGATATTTAGTATGGAGATAGTTGAAGGACTAAAGAGTGCCATCGGTTCGAAATACTGTCCAATTATATTTATTCTACCACGCGAGCGAAGCAGCGTGACAGCTAGTATATAAATAATTGTCAATTATCGGTGGAATGAAGTCCTGATGAAGGTTGCGGAGAGCCGCTAAGTTGTGACTGACTTATGGCCTCAATTGGGGAGGGCTAAGTCCAGCTGCCAACGTCTTGGTTGGTGCTACTGCTGATGATGACGTCATGATCGCACGTACCCTGACAATAATAATAATAACGTAGCCGAATTAACGGCGGCCGTCTTCTCTTAGACGAGCCATCTGCGCACGACATATTATAATGCACAAATGTGCGCAGAGCCACAATTACACTTTCTATTCCCTCATTCTAATATACACGACCGGAGGGTAATCAGGCGCAAGACTCACCGAATCTCCGAGGTACGGGGTAACGCCGCCAACTTTCGGACTTCCGGACAGACTGTTATTAGAAATTGCAAAATCCCAATAACAATTTTTGGTCCGACCCGGGATTCACACCCGGGACCTCACGTCTGTGGTTGAACATGCTTACCACGACCGAGAGGCAGTCCAGTCACCCTGACAACAAGTCCTATAATATGTACTCACCTACATATCCACGAGTGCCTCCGTCTCGGTATAGACGCTAGAGTGAGGGCGAACGGTGGTAACGCTGGTCGGGGCTCATCCGGCTCGTCCTCCGCGGGG
>LUGF01013657.1:46681-63826 GCA_001625245.1 Calycopis cecrops
AAGTTTATTTACGTCGTGTTTGTTGTTACATTTTGTGAACTTAGAGGATTTTCAGCCAAGTACATCACAAAAAGACGCGGACATATTCTTGTCCCCAAGAAAAAGACGTCCACGAAGAGCTTTAACTGTTACTGAAAAAGTAATGATCCGCAACGTCTACAAGTACGTGAAAAATGAAACTTCTGTGCAATTGGAAGCTCATATTACAACCATTTGTTTTATTTCTAATGTTCCTTCATTATCACATATTTTTATTAATTTCACATATAATTATTAAAGAAAACTCTCAGATACTTAATTAATCGTCATAACTAAATTATCCGTTCAAAAATATTTAATTTTTTGATGTACTTAGTTTCGATTAAAGTAGTAGTTGATACTACTATAAAGAAGAGGAATCGATTCGGAAATATTTCATTTCCGTATCGAATAATTTCGCAACGTCACTATTTAGTATTTGTCATAACGTTACAACACTGAAATTGTCAAATCTGGAATCGAATTAAAATTCCGAGTATAAGTCTCAAGTTGACATACGGTGATAAATACCTACATCTGACATATGTCACTTAAAATGTGAATTGATTACTAATGGCGTAATAATCGGGGTCCACTTACAGTAAAAATCAAAGAAAACGTAAAATAATACTGAATACACAACTAAGTTTTTAAATAAACAGCGTACAGAACCGTTAAAAAGCGAACAATATTTTTTAAGAATTGGATACTAGCTTTATTGTCCAAATAATAGCAAGTAAAATTCAAAATTCCCATATAATTTCACAATTTCAGTAATATTTAATTTAGAAAACTAATAAATCTATAATCAATTACAAAAAATGATCACACGTTTATTATTTTTCTCTATTTTATATAACTCCTAGCTGCGCCCCGCGGTTTCATCCGCGTATCTTTCGATCCCGTGGGAATATCGGGATGAAAAATAGATGTTGGCCGATTCTCAGACCTACTCAATATGCTCACAAAATTTCATGAGAATCGGTCAAGCCGTTTCGGAGGAGTATGGCAACGAAAACTGTGACTCGAGAATTTTATATATTAGATGCACATATAAAAAAATACTATTTAAGATTGGGATGCAAGATATGTAAAGTTCTGGCAACATTCCCTATGAAAATGATCAAAATAGTCAATCAACTATCTATTTAAAACGTTAAACTTCCCTTGTCCGCTCAATACTTTTAAAAAACGCTAGTAATTTATTGTTTTCGTTTGGTAAATAAGTTATTAGAAGTAGCTAGATGTGATGGGATAAGAATTTGTCACTGTTCTTTCAGACCTACCGTTTTTTTTCATGTCCTCTGTCTACCCAATGTTGCTGTTGGAATTTTTCAATTTCTAATAACAGTCCGGAGACGAGAGAGTTGGCTCGGAGAACACGTTAAGCCGTCGCGCGTCGGTCCTGTGCCTGAATTCTTTCCGGCCGTGTCCGACTGCCGTGCCATCGGAATCTAAGTATGAGGTAATAGGTAGTGCACTTGTGTCTGCGTACATACTATGCACTGTAATATGTCCTGCGGATCTGTATATTTCTGTGCGGAGATGGCGGCCGTCGTCGAATTCGGCTACGACGGCATCATCAATATTGATAATGTTGGGCCACCAGAGCTCTCATTTGCCATATAATATTTACACCTGCGATATGTATTTCTGTCCGTTGGTCGCTTCAATTTTACGTTTTCTAAATATGATATTATGTTGAATAGATGTAGGTATGGGTCTATAAGCTATGGGCATGCGTGATTTCTTGATGAATTCCAAGGTAGTGTTGCAGGAAATTACGTTTAACGCACGGTTTTTTACTTACGGACCTCTTGCCAAAGTGATTAATTGATTGAGTAATTTGACTTGAAAATTATGGGATTGGATATAAAGTTTAAGCGTATTTTATTGTATTCTAAACATAATTTAAAAAATTTAAGCTTTATGCTTTATATATAATATTATTTTTGCAATTGTTAAGGCGTTAGCCGAACCAAATTATGTAAATAAACGAACCCACACAGGATAACTAAACTGAGCGCTTTGAGGACCGTCATTGCTAAATCTAAGCATTTTGATTACGTTAAAATAAATGCCTACTCAATATTCTAGTAGATCCTCGTAATCGAAATTTGTAGTTAGTATAAACGGGAACGCGGGGTAATGCCGAACCATTAGCCACTCGTCATTTGATATTTTGAACAAAATATTTAAAATATTATGATAATCATCATAATATTTATAACTACATATATAAACTTAGTTAATTTTTCAAATATATTCATTTGAAATAATTCTTCCTTTATTCTAACATTTTTGCTTATGCAATGTATGTGATTTTCCATAAACAATTCATTAATTAATTGACTAAGCAAAAAGAGCTGTCCGTCAAGTGCATGTTCAGTAATTCAATTACATTATCACTTATTAATATGCTAATTACATTTTATATAATGGCCCATTTACTTACGAACACTGAGGCATATTTATATTATAATAGTTCTTCCCTTTCATTTATATAATTCATTGCATTTTTATGGAAATAACTAAATAAGTTATAAAAAGTAATAGCAGAACAAACAATGCATTGTTGTTGTGCAAATGAGAAACGCATGGGTGGTCGCCGTTTGTGTCGACGACAACTACGTCGAGTAGAAACCGTAACCACATTGTGTGACGCAGATAATTTTATGTCTCGTTGGGGCCCTGGAGACTGAAGATCGGGGCCCCTGTGGATATTAGTTAAAAAATTTACCAATAAATATGTAAAAAAGTCATAGACTCACTGTATCTATAAAGTACAAAATTTGAAACTCTAACTTTCTTAACGTTAACGTTCTTACTTCTTGTTTGTGTAATGTTACTTTGTTCTCAATTAGGTATTTGCTATTAAATTTTTTTCTAACGGAATTAATATGTCTTACTGTGTAATGTTACATTCTTCAAAATTACTTCCTTTCTATTCTAGTTTATTCTAAAGCATATTGATGCTTTAGAATAAACTAGAATAAATATGATAAAAGAAATATGTCTCACTTTGTAATGTTACTTTGTTATTGTATGCATCGATCTAAAGTCTTGGGCACGTGACTCGAGTGCTCTTTTGGTAAAGACGGGACTATATAGAGCCATACGCTGCAACCCTACCAACCGCCACGGCTGGGTCCTCACTTAACCAGGGAGTGTAATGATGGCTGCATTACAGTGCTTCAAAATAGACATAAAATGTAAGGACGACGTGAATTGTGAGTGGAAATGAGGCATCCAGATTTAGATTGTGAAATTTTAATATAATTTGTAATTCTTTTTTAATAAAAAGTGCAAAAAGGTAACCTTTTCTTAATTATGCACATTAACTATTTCAATTTTAAAATAAAATATGTCTGATATCTATGTAATTCTAGATTTGAATGCCTACGTCATATTTCAACCAAACTTATGAAATGGTTTTTGCGACAACTATTACATACTGATAACAACATAATTCTTAAGTATTAGAACAAATTGCACAACTTTACACTTGAACATACATCTGCTACGATGCAGACAGAAGGTAGTAAAACTCGTGTATCGAGAGCTCACACCATTACTGCTCAAGGGTTCCGCACCAAAGGAAATGGCTTGACAACTCGCATAAAAGTTAACAAGCTTACTGCATACGTATGCACACTGCAGCGTTTTATGCGAAATGAGTGTATACAACTACAAATATAGGTTTCTTTACTGATGACGATTTAGCAATATTCGGACCTCTCTACATTTCAGAATAGTTCATTCACGAGAAGTTGTAAGTTTCTCAAATAGATGGACAGACAAAATGATAGCAGAGTTATCCTTTGAGGGTTCCGTTTTTCCTTTTGTGGTACGACTATTTCTCGTCACATTTAAAGTACCTATTGTACGCTTTGTTGTGAATATTAAAATCCCGAGGTTCCAATTAGGCCGTGTGACGACATATTCTACCGTCGCCATGAAAGCAGTAAATCTGTATTTGTTCCACAGAGTATGAGACGAGAGTTGCACGTATAATGCAAAAGAATAAAGACGAGTCTTGTTTTAATTTATCTAAAGAAAATTACAGTAAATTGGTATCAAGAGAATCCAATTGTAAGTAAAGACTACTTGACATATTTGGCATTATTCTTTGTTTATAAAATGCTTTTAGGGCGATCTAGATAATCTTAATGTCAGAAGTCGGAAAAATATTAATATTTAAATAAAACTGCATTATTTATTAGAATTGGCAAATCTTCTTCTTCTTCTCGTGTCAGTGTTCAGCTGATTAAATTTTACGTGCCCAGTACTGTGCCACATCTATAGCGGCAGCAATGGCAGCGAGCAGATCCTCGAATGTGCAAGTTCTTGGGCACAGCGAGCACTGGATTCAGAAGAATTGGCAAATAAAGTTTAATGATAGAGCTTCTCTAATTCGTTATCCACGTTATTACCATACAACGTTTACCTGTAAGTGGTATTTTATCCGTAGCAGATAATACGACGTTAAGTTATAATCTATATAACTGCAAGTAATTACGTGTAATTACGTTTAATGGCCACCGACTACTTGAATAACTTATGCACTGTTTTTGTTCTTCGAAGGTTTTGCTGTGTATTCATTGTTTATGAAGCGATTGCAGTAGTTTCTATTTTGTAATAAAGCGGGTATAACGTACACTTACTATCAGCAGTATTCAATTCGAATACAACCCAATAGGTATATGTACGATATATTGATAAGAAAATAATAATAATCAAAACTATTTATATCAAAGATTACCTAGTATGTATTACAAGATAATAACTAAGCAGTATGCATCCCCATTAAGTAGGTAAGTGATAACAAGTACTGTCTCGCTCGTTCCCTTCAAATCGAAATCGTACGTAATCCCTTCAATACGAAAAAACATATACTAAGTATTACAAACATATTTTAATTGTTACCATTAATGAAGACCTAAACATAAGTACACAAACCTAGCTAGGCTGCAGCAGATATGGTTTAATAATATCTCATGTAAAAAAAGCGATCTAATTTTACAAGTCAACGTATAGTAGATATAACATTATTTAATTTGACACTACTTTCCTTAATATTATTGCAAATGGCCAAAGTTCATAGGAAGTACCGGATAATGTCGGATAGTATTTTTCTTGCTGTGTCAACGTTTTAGCAAGTTAATGCTGCGTTAAGCGTTATAGCAGGGCTCCTGAGACATTAGACAACATTTAACGTCCGTTAACGAACTATTAAACCGCTTGCCCCACTCTCGGGTCCCACGTATAATAAACCTCGGGCGTGCTTGGTCGGGCAGTTTATAATTGCGCGGTAATGGAAAAATAGTTAATTCGGGCCAATTCACAGGAGCAACAAGCCCTTTATAGACGCGTCGGATATATTTCTTATAAGGTTCGGTAATATTGTAAATATTTTAGCAATATTAGCCAATATATTCAATTTGCATTGACTAAAGTTCTCAATCACCTATTCTTTTATGTACATTGCTTTGCATCTATTCATTTGTAATATGCGACTTTTTTTTATGTTATTATTTATTTCTCGGTCGAGTTGGTCCAGTGAGTGGTTCTCTTTAATACTTGTTGACAATACCTACAGCCTGCGTTTTTCTAAGTATTAAACGTATGCTACCAAAACTACTTTAACTACGGAGCTGTAATTTAGAATACAAACATACAAACAACTTGTTCGTAAGAGGGTAAATTAGAAGATTAAAGTTTGTATGGAAGACACGCATAATAGTCTCTCTCCTTACTTCGTCCCCTCTAACGCCCCTGAAAATGCACCAACGCCACGAAATATGCATAGCTTTTTTTTACGGCGGTATAATGTACCTACTACACGGACGCCCTAAGTTAGGACCTGGCAAGAATGCGAAGAATGCTCTCTAGCCCCGCACTTGTTGTCGCCCTAATATGGCGACATCGGGGGTGGTGCGGGGGTAGAGAGCGGGGAATGGCATTTTTGCCAGGTCCCAACTTACGGCGGCCTTCGGTACCAGGATGGGTCCCGGGGATGCCCAAATTGGCTGCAGTATATCTCCTCTTACTAAAAGAGTTTAACCGCGGGACGCAGCCAGTAATCAATAAATCAATAAAAGGAAGCAATAATGCAAATTAGTATGTAGCGTCGATTCACGATTCACATTGTTTGGACTGGCCATATGTGCCGTACGAAATGTTTACAAACACGCCTCACAACCATAACCGCTCAGGCGAAGGACGCGGCGCTTAGTAATAAACAAACTAATAGACGCTTGAATGCCGATAACATCCTCTTCTTCTTAGTATCGTTAATGCGAAAGTTTGTATTTTAACGGGCTTCTCCCATCACTCGTTCCCACTGCTGTCCTGTCTCGCCAGGATCAGCAGCGGTAACAGCAACCACTGCGGTAACCGCAGCGGCAACCATAGCGGCCACCATAGCGGCAACCACAATGGCAACCACAGCGGCAATCACAGCGGCAACCACAGCGGCAACCACAGCGGAAACCACAGCGGCAACTACAGCGGTAACCACAGTGGCAACCACAACGACCGACACCTCGGCCTCGTTCGTTGTGGTTAACGCTTGAGCGTTCAACGTTTTTTATATGAGCCCAAGGGAAGAACGGAAACTGTATTGGAAACCCACAACAAATTTAGCAGAAGATAATAGAAGTAGAAAAAAACAAGACAGTACAAGATTGAAATGACAAACCAAAAAAGAGAAGGCAGTAAGGTGAAGCCATTGCTGTGCATCAGGGAGATCTTAAATTGTAAGAAAAATGACTGAAATCCTAAAGCTTGTTTGTGCGTTTGGTACCTTTTCATGCAAAAACCACAGAACCCATTTGAATGAAATTTACCACAAATGTAAATAACAATTTCGAATAACAATGAAATGTAGTTTTATTCCCATCGGTAAGCATAATTATCAAATATGAAGCCGAACTGTTTTAATTTTTTAATCTAATTATGATTTAAAAAAGAATAGAATCAGTAATTTCGTTGGAGGGCTATGACATTGTTTTCATAACTTGTTTATGTTTTATTATTGTACATTTCTGACGTTTCGATTAGTTTACAACAGCAACAGAAATAGTCGAGCAATAAAATGAAATTGAAAGGGCCTATATTATTATTCCATAGTAAAGGTACACGAGTATTTTTTTTTTCATTCAAAGCAGTCTTTCCCAAAGTGGGCGATAACGCCCCCTTGTGGGCACTAGATGCTCAGAGAGGGGCGGGCGGTAAGGGGCCAGAAACGACATAATTGTCTTTGATATCAAGGTGTAATATCTAATAAGGGGGCGATACGAAGTAACTGATTTTCAAAGTGGGCGTTAGACGAAAAAGTTTGGGAACCTGTGATATGAATAAACAAGATTTGAAAATTTTATAATATTTTTTTCTTCATTTTAAATAAATATTTATAGTTTTTACCATATATTTGGTGAAAACATTGACCGTATTCTGTTATTTTTGATATAATATAATTAATGTTTCCCAAAATTTCTATCCTCCTACGATGAGGACTTAACTCGTAACAAAAAAATTCTTTCATTTCGAGGGTGAGAAAAGTAATGTGATGGCGTGACAAGATTCGACTTCGTTATTTAACACCAGTTTTCCTGATGTATTTATATAATGAAATGGAACAGGAAAACGAGTGCAGTTCAATATAGACTACTTAGATAGAATGCATATAATGCATATATCATATACCTAAATCCAATTATTTCAGCTTCTTCCATTGTCACACTCGATAAGCTAAAACTATCTTATATGACTATTCTTTCTACATATTATGAAAATCTTGTAATGTATAAAGCCTAATATATTACTTTCATTCCCGCCAAGAAGGTCCAATTACATATAATGAATACCCACTCAGAATAATAATGAATGTTAATGGTAGCGCCAAGGTCGCGCCGAAAGTCCTAATCATAGATTACGATATTATGTGACTAAACATTATGACTTAATAATACTTTGGGGCCACGAAAAAGTGTTTTATTGAGAACGTTCTTTAGTTAACTTTTAGTACCTTTTTTTTGCTCTACCTTGCTCAATATACTTTCAGTAGTTAATGTCACGGTAATATTTTTCTTTCTTACTCTCCTTAATATTATGTACTTTGCCCTCTAACTTTAATTGAAAAGTTAAAATTATCCATTCATCGCGTAGGTTCTTTATTATTGTACAAGTAAATCTTGACCAACGCGAACATAATGAGCATAATCATCGAAACGCAGTAATTTAAATTGAATATGATAATAAAATAAGAGCCTGGCAAAGTAAAGAAAAGAATGGCAAGCTTGCCATTCTTTTCTACACAAATAAGAGCCTCTTAAATTAATGCTGACGATGATAATGACGATAATGATGATGATGATGATGTGATAGTAAATTGTCTGACTTAAATTACTGAATGAAAATTCTTGAACCCCCACAATATTCATAGCATGATGCTGGAATTATATTTTAACTAGATCCATTTTTGGTAAAGTAACCTTAATTATTAAATGATAATTATGTCCACAGATATTTTTTTTGTATAGTAGAATCTAAATTCTGAAATATAATAAGCTGTACCTTTGTACTTAAATTATTATACCTCTATGTGTTTTCTAATTAAATAGGAAAGAGGAATAAATAAATAAATATAATAATAAGCTAATGAATATTAGACAAAACTTTTTAAAGCGTTGCAACATTTTTACTATGCTAATAGTTTATGTGGGCTACGAGCGAAATGCTAATAACTTAATATAAACTCAAGTTACTTCTGCGTTTGCTATTACATTTTCAACACCATTTTGCATTCATAAATTATAGCAAGTTGCAAAATTCACTTGAAGTTCTGAGTTGCGTACATATTGGAACTCTCGAAAAATACATGCCAAATAAACAGTTTTACGTCTACAATATAATATTTTTACTGCATTGAAACCATGGAACCTGTTTGATCTGTTAGGTTTGTCGGACTACCCGATTTCTATGAGGTCCGACAAACCTTAAAGCTCACCGGATGCCGTTCACATGAAGCGATATGTTCACAACACATCTAATTGACTGCACGTTATTTACATTTTACAATATTATAAAATTATTATATACAAATTACTATTTAAACTCATATTCATGTACTCTAGCTAGTTATAATAATAATAGTGACGAAGATTAAATTACCATGAGGATGCATAGCTATTGTTTACCTATTTTTGAATGTTATTGCAATCTTTTACTGTCTGCCTTGGATAAGGTAACTGGAACTACTGTCGGCTCCTATTTTCTCCCGATTAAATTTATTTCGGGATCCAATTCTTTTGAAGCTGCGACTATAATATCTAGACTAGTGGCTTTTATCGATTCTGGAGGCATAGGAGTAGCAATGGTGGGGCGTGTTCAGCCAAGCGCGATCAAAAATCGTGACATGAAAGCAATCCTTGATAATAATTATATACGCATGAAAAATATATTGGGCACGTACAACATACGTAAAGAAATTTACGTACAAATCGAATTTGTATCAGGAATTGCCTTGGCTGAATCTAATTTGATACCATTAATACACGAAAGCGACGAAACTAAATTTGTTAGCCGATACGTCAACATGGGAAACGCAATTTATATGCTTGTACGTTTTATTGAATTAAGATCACCCATTCTTACAATGGCGTGCGGTATTCGAAACACGCAGACCGGTCGAGATTATTTACAAATTAATTGAGAATGTCTTTCTTCTCGGCGATCTCTTGTTTTATACTTCGTGGTTACAACAAAATAATCGCTTTGCAGGCAGCCTATATATATATATATATATATAGATAAACATTCTTATTAATAAACATAGATTAACTTTGCTCCAAATGTTAAGCTAGAATCTGTCAAATTCTTTAATAAAAAACACACATACATTCCCACCAAAATTATTTTATGTAAAATATTGCCAAGACGTTAGACGACGACATAAGGTTTGCCCTGTGAAAAAGATATCAGATCTCATGTAGAACAAAGCTTCTGAATTAGATTCAGAAGCTTGGCTTGGCTTAACTCTGCCGACCCTAACTTCACAAATTCTACATATCAGTAAAATGTATGGCTTCGCTACCGACGCGCGACGTAGAGGTGATGCAAATATTTAGTCTCTCAAGTAAGTAACGCAACAACCTATGCGGTGTTTTCTATACACTAACTTTGGCTCCAACAATACATTCTACGAGTACTTTCAGGAGAGGTAAGAAGACTTTATGATCTCAAACATTATTGGAAATACCTACATGTAATAAAAGACTATTGTAATATTACAATGTGATGTAATGATATTTATTAATTAAATGTATCTACTAATTTATTTAGATTTGAGGCCTAACGCAATTTATATATTAAATTTTATTAAGGTAACTAGGACCTAGTAAAATTTTATTGTTAAATTATACATCAATATTTTGATTACGAAATTCCATTATGCCGTAAGATTGTAATGAAATTATGTGTCGTTTTTATTCATGAGTTAAAAGGGGGGATTATATGGCTTCAGAATGCCGAAACGACTAATGTACAAGCTCAGACTCTACGTGACTGACTTTTTATTGCTAGCACTTTATAAAACTGGGTTCCATGGAATGATGAAATACCCTTTCCAAAATGTTGGAACCCATATTATAATATGTCATTAAAATGACATATTTTCTACTATACCTTCATTATGCTCCTACCTACCTGATATGTACACACATTTTCTAAGACGAATATAGTTAATATTTATGAGCAGATATAGGTAAAATACCTATGGCTGTTCCTTATCACAGATGTAGACTTTCTTCAGAAATTCGAGGGGTATTTCCCCAATCAAATCATACGGGACGTTACTGTTTTTTTTTTGCTTTTTGTGTGGTTTGATCCAATTATTGATGGCCAAATATGTATAAAATTGCAAATTATTGTATAGGACAATTCAATTTAGAATTTTATTTTATATACTGTTATTTTATATCTGTAAAATATATTTGAAAAGACATCTACCATCGCAATTGTGCGTGTCAATGGGTTATTGTGAAAGTCTATGTTAGTGAAAAGGGTTTTCAGTTCTCACAGTAAACTAGTAACAGGCTTATATTCCCAAGTTCTTTCCCAGATCCTGGAATATAGGTGAAATTTCAGTAAATCCGCTAAGTCCCTTTCACGTTAGTCACAAACAAACTTACGAACTTTGTCAACTAATGCTTGGATTTTCCGTCAGGGTTTGATAAAACGAACATACCCATACGAAACAATCCTGCCCAGAATCTCTTAACCTCTTATTACCTCCTATTTACTCTCAGTAAGTACTACTTAAAATTAGATTTGCCCACTCTGGGTCTGCCCATCAAAACGAAAATAACCACACTATCTATAAGCATCACAAATATTGTTCTTATAATATATAATGGTAGGAGTTAATGAGTTTTACATTAACAGGTTCCATACATCAAGACTTTAAACATATAAACGGTAATAAGCACGATGTGGGACTTAACACTTAAAACAAGTTTATCATACTTATACTAAACAGAAATATACATAACTTGTTTCAAGTAAAAATAATTTAAAATTACCTGCTGTCATTGCTGTAGTATAATTAAGTCATTCTAAAAATAAAAAGTTACAATGAATTTTAAGCATTCCTTAATTTGAAATCTCTTTATGTGAGAAATTTTGAAATTATCACACATTATTTTAAAAACTGCTAACAGTTGGCATGTAGGTAAAAGTACGAAATTCTCACCGTTCAATGACCTTTGGCGCAAATACAGACAAGACGTAGTATGGGTTAACGATAAAATAAATCACTCTCTACATTTCAAATATTAAATTATTTAAAACCAACTATTTTTCTTTCCTATTTTAGATATTAACGAATAGCCACCATCACAATGTAATTGATTGATCAATATAGTTTGGCTTGTTTTATGAGACTATTCAGACCTACCTATCGCTTATAAGACCTGGTGCCAGCTAAATACTTTGTAAAGGAGAAGCAGCGCTGGTCGGAACCGGCACATCCTAATCGAAATTTAATTCGTTATAGTACTGTAATGAGTAACATTTGCGTAAACCAGACTAATGAGATTCTATTTCTATTATCGGCCTTAGCACACTATCGGGAATGATAGAAAGTGTGAAATTGTTAGATTATGGTTGGATGGAGGCTATTATTAATGTAAACTGCTATATACATTTTTATCAGTGTATATATTATATATATATTATATAACATGTATAATATATATATAATATTAAATAATATAAATTAAATAATAAATATAATAATAGCGTGAGCCAATTTTGTCCCAATGAATAAGACGTGAATCGTGATAGCTGCACATAAAATGTGGCTGGTGTTTAATTTTGAGCTCAAGTCAATTGCAGAAAAATAAAGAGGACACAAAAATGTAAGATTATTTCCATCTAATCCCTTTTAAGGGTTTCGTAGCCAATAGCAAAAAACGGAACCCATATAGATTTGTCATGTCTCTCTGTCTGTCTGTTCGTCCATATGTCACAGAGAGTATATATGTAGATTCTAGAGTAACTATCGGGCCTTCGTAGTTGAAACTTTTTCGGTTGATGTATTCTGTGAACCGCTATTCGAATTTTGAATAAAAATAAATAGATTGAAAAATAAAGGGGGGGCACTCCATACACACATATACACATACATCCAAAACTGAATTTAATAATTTTTTCATCCAACCTGTATTTGAGGGAGTGGAAGAAATAATAACTAAAACTTTGTCGTTCATACAAACGCCATGAGAAATCGAATAACAAACAAAGTTATTTTTATAGATAATGGTGCGGAACTCATGTAGAGACTCATGTTCGAGTCCGACTTGTACTCGGCCGGTGTTTTATCTATTTTAGTCAATTCAATTCTTACCTAACAATATGAGTTTCACTGCGGATCAAGTCTTTTGAAACGTTGAAACAAGACTAATTAAGTGTTAAATGAACTACAAAAATACAAGTAAACTCTTGTTGAAGCGTATTGAAACATATCACAAAATTGTTTTTCCACGTACAATTCCACAAGCCGTAAAGTATTGTAAGACTGTCGCAATTACTTTGGACCCGATGCTAAATTCATATTCATTCGGCTGTGAACCGTAAAGTCGAAATGTTCCACAACAAACATATGTTGGTTTTACGGCGAGACGAAATTCATGTATCGTAGACAAAGCATGAAGTGGACTTTAAACAAAACTCGTCAATCATTCTTTTTATGTCCATATTGTTTTCACAGTCTATTTAAGTTGAAAGAGACTCGTAAATTATTATATGCACACAAAATTTCAATAACTGCTACAAATTGTTGAAAAGTGGAATATTCCAGAATCACCAATTATAAATATGTTGCCTCTCCCTTATACACGTAGAGATCTTTTAATAAAATAAATTATTTTTATGACTTACGTCCATAAACGTTCACATAGTTAATATAGAGACGTGTTGAATTCATAACCTCTTTCCCTGCGTTTCTGTAAACTCACATACCGGAAAGCAACAGTCCGTGCGCGCGCTGGCCTGAACACCACCTCTTACACAAGAAACCTTATTGGAGGTACTATTTTTATAATTTTACAACACATCTCTAACCAGAGAAACAATGTAAGTATTATATGCATCGTACCGAGGCTTTGCTACGTACGAAATAAATAACGTTTACTGTATAAACTTTACACGAGTAAATCCTTACGAATGTATAAAGTTTATACGGATAAAATTTATTATTATTCCTTGTAAAGCCTACTTTCGCCAGTCTGAATTCTCTAGCTTTCTAAAGGGGGAAATACAACTTTTAATAATTAAATATAATCTAACGTAGACAAGTTCTGATGATTCTAAATTAAACACAACGCAAACTAATTAGCACATGATTCTGCAGTGGTCTTTACTTTAAAAAAAAGCTACGCTAGCCACAGGGATACTAGTACTAAGATCCACATATATGAGACAAATTCATTCATTATGCGTTTCTGTCGCTACGTACTACGGACTGGACCATTTTGAACAGAGCCATGAAAGGTTTTCCTCTCCCCTCTTCCGAATAACAAACTCTTGATAAAGGACCATGGGCAAAAATGTATGATGCTTGGTATCACCCACCAACAGAGATGGGATGGCTGTTAAAAAATTGTTAATATCATAAGTATAACGATTTTAAAACAATTTTGACCAAACTCAATGGGGTTTCTTAGTTTATCTGCCATGAAGATAGGTGCAAAAATAATAAAATTGAAAGATTTTTCATTTGGATATAGTTTTATTACTCCATTTTATTCTGTATCTACAATTAAATCATTTAAATGGCCAGCTGGTGGATTGAATTGTATATTTCTCCCTAAGCCCAGGTACCATATAATGGAAATGGTATGTGCACAACTACTAACTATGTGTCTACCGTCTAAGACAAGTACAGTAGTACTGAGCGATGGCATTTGTACCGATACCATTTCGGTCCACAAGAATATAGACATAATATGTACGTGCTTGAACATGACTCTTTTTTTTAAGGTAGAGGAGGGCAAACGAGCAGTCGAAGACATTTTCATGACTACCTACGCCCACAAACATTCGCATAAAGGTTATACAGATGCGCTGCCCTCCTTTCTACTCCCACCTCCATGGGCCACCGACTACTTACACACCGCACGAAACGCGACAGCACAGCTGTCACTTCACGCCGGTCTCATGTAAGCGAGAGGTACCTCCCCGGTCGTGCCGGACCAATTCGACTGCATGCAAGCATGCAGTGTGGCACTACCTATTACTAAAAAAATGTCTCGACTGAATTCGGCCTCTAAGGAATCATACATTTTTATACTCCATATTACGTTGCGCCAAGTCGTGCAAGTTTTTTTCACGATATAATTCGATCATGTATATCAATATAAACCATTGCGTAAATGTTCGCTGCAGTATGACTTCGCAAGATCAATCTGGTATGATCCTAAGGAAATCATAAAAATGTCATGTAGCGTTAACTCAAATGATTATTGTGATAAAAATCCTTTTCATTTCTGTTGTAACAGTAACCAATTTTTTTAAGCATGTTAACATAAATAACTTTTTTCTGCAATGGAATTCAACTTGCTGCCCATAATAACATATGAAGTAGAAATAAAACTCTTTAAAATGTCTCTGTAGGACATTGATACCAAATTGACTCATGGTCCTTTATTTGATTTATTTAACAAAAGTTACAGTCATTACGATAATAATTTCACAACAATTACTAAACATATTATTACCAATTGATTTACCGTTGCGATTATGAAATTCATTTAAATTTTTCATAGATGATTTTAAATAAACATTAGTTTTGCGTGACTCCGCTCCTATTGGATAGCTTATAGTACTGCTGCCACTAATTAATGGGTTATCTTCTTCGTGATTAGTGCGTTTAACCAAACAAACTTTTAATCTATAATAGTCTATACTAATATTTAAAAAGGATTTTTAGGTTTGTTTGTACAGATTAAGCTCCAAAACTACTGGGCCTTTTTGGCGGATTTTAATCATTCCTTCACTAATTGACATATAAAGTATCAGGATCAAACATACACTATATATTTTTATTAACGATTTTTATTTATTTTTGACGCCAATTGAAGAAGGCGAAGGTTAATTCATTACTAAAAATATATATGAACGTAATAGTCCTTTTTCTCGTCTTGTTATTTTTCTGATTATCATATTTTGTATAATGATGATGTTAGGATGATGTTTTTGTTGCCTCATTGTAAGACTACGTTAAATGATCTTCAATTCTAATCAATTGGTTCTCATGGAGTCATTAGTAAAGTTAGTATTCGGGTCATTTGTATTTAACCTGTAGCAATTAGCAATCAAGTAGGTAATCAGTATAATAAGTCATTAGATAATCCGATATGTCATTCATACTTAGTTACGATGGTGTCAATATTGACGTAAATCAATGGCAAAATAAATAAGAATTGTCAAGTTGAAATAATAGCGATTTGACTACCGTGTCAAGCTGTATATCATTCAACAAATCTTTAACCACTTTAATAATAAACATCCATTAACTTTAGCCAAGCATTAACCGAGTATTAAACTGACATCTGTCAAATTCCATATTAATAAACGCATAAAAAGTATGGGTTTTGACAGATGTCAGGTTAATACTATAGTTTGTGCGCTGTAGCATGGTGCGGATGGCAGTTTCAGTAACGTTTCGATTCACATTTTAAAATTGCCGTAATTTAAAAGTTACAACTTATTATTTCATATTTGAACATTACATCACTTCTTATCTGTAGTAAATTAAATTAAACCCAACCAAACTTTTCGAGACTTCAAATAAAAATTAATTGAAAAAAAAATATGCTAATTCTTATGCGTATAATGTAACGCTATAGTGATGGGATGAACTGCTACTATGGATAGTCGATGATTTTTTAAATAAAAAACGCATAATGTGCGTAGTTAAATTTTTCTTGTTAAAAAGTCTATTTAAGTTACATTAATAAAACACGAGAATAACAGGTAACAAAAAAAAACATTTATTCGTCTATGATATCGGAGTCATCAGAATTTTCACTACTAAATTCTTCATCTGTGTCTGTGACGGATATTATCAATTTTTTTTGATAAATTACTCTGTGCAACTGAATATGACACTAATTTTCGTCACAATATTGAAGATAATTAGATTTATGCTGCGTCAATCGTTATAGATAAAAATAGATAGAATTGAAATAAAATAAATATAATAAATATCTGTGGACTTTTACACACCACGTTAGTCTAGCCCCGTGCTAAGTACCGTAAAGACTAGTGTTACTAGTGTTAACAACGGAAATATATTTAATATGTTTAATAAATTTAAGAAATTTTATATATTTATGATTTTTATTATAGAAATTTAAATAACACGTATATAAACATCCATGACCAAGGCGGGATTCGAACCCGCGACCACTGCCGTAACATGCTCCACTAATCCGAGCCCTGTACCACTGCGCCAGCCTGGTCGTCAATGTAGCATCGACATGGTCGAATAATGTCACATCCCTAGGCATGTGACCTTGACAGACAACTATAGTTTAATGTTTGGATAAAGTTTTTTAAAAGACC
>LUGF01013657.1:67278-86263 GCA_001625245.1 Calycopis cecrops
GAGTTTTTTGTTGTCTGAGCTATAACAGTAGTCATTATAAGTCAAGTATTGGTAACATAAGTAGAATGTTACAACATTAGTGTAGATAAATACAATTATATGTCTGTGCTTCTAATGACTTTATAATACCTATTGATAATAAACTTTTTTACACATACTCGTAACAGAATGACGGAACGTAACGGAATTTTTTACATTGAATCTTTATAGCCCTCAAAGAGGTCAAACGAGCGATTTTCGTTTCGTCTATATCTTAATGGGTCCTTGGTGTTGGTGTAAAACGTGCGCAACGAAATATCGCGTAATCTAAAACAATAAGAGGTTTTTGTTGCATACAAACCTCTTATCTTTGCGTACGCGTGTTGTGTTGAAGCGACTAAATAAAGATTTGAAAATAGATAATAAAAAAAATTGTCTTTAAACAAGAAACCTAAAAAGAAAGGCAGCCATAACGCATGTCCTATTTTATCAGTACCATAAGTCATAAGACTCATAACAGTAACAATGCGTTTTATGTATTTTTTAAGAGAAAAAAAAAAGAATTCTATTATAGCAATATCAAAAAAGCTACTGCTAATGCTTTTAGGTAAAGTATAGTTATGTTAATACTAGCTGGTGCCTGCGACTTCGCGTAGTGTAGTCTATACTAATATTATACAGGGGAAAGATTTGATTGTATGTGTATGTGTGTTTGTGTGTAACGAATAGGCTCCGAAAGAATTGGACCTATTTCAAAAATTATTTCACCATTTGAATGCTACCTTATCACAGAGTAACATAGGCTATTTTTTAACACGAGAAAATGCTTCATGGGAAAAGGGATAAACTTCTAAACGGCTGAACTGATTGGGTCCAAATTTTATACGGGTATTTCGATGATTTCCTGGATGCTTAAAACACAATTGGATCCGGTAGTTAGCGCTGCTATCGGTATGTCAACTACTAAACGTCTTTTGGTCGTCGTCGTCGTCTACAAAACGCTGATTGAGTTGAAATTTTGTAAGTGTATTTCCATTGTTTCACATACACGAATGTATTATCTATATATCTATTTCTATGTTGGTACGACCAATTTTCGACAGATGGCGCCACTGTCATTCCAATTAATTTTATATATTGCTATGACAGTACATTCTGACGTATCTGTTGGTGGCGTAGCAACGGACGCACGCTACAGCTAGTAATATTATAATCAAAGTGATTTGTTATTGTTTACTTGCAGTGTGCCGAAATTCCGATTTCCCCGTAGTAATGAGAGATTTTACCGCAGTAAAAAGTGTTTTGATGTTGACCAGGCTTAGTATCTATACACTACAAAAAGTTTGATTCGAATCTGTCCAGAAGTTTCAGAAATTAGCCCGGACAAACAGACAAACAGACAGATAAAAAAATTAAAAAACCATTGAAAAGTGTTCTAATAATATTTTAACATCGTGCCCAATTAGTTTTTCGTAAATATATTAAATATATAGACATAGAATTTTACTGTTTTATTATATGCATATATGGAGTAACCGAAAATGGCCAACTTTTATGTTATTACTTATTTTCTAAAAAAAATTGTCTTGTGACAAACTTATATCTACTCATCCAGTATTATAGTAACTTAAGTTTTGATATAATAATTATGTATACTTTGTTGATGCACATCAGAACCATTTGTTTAAATTAAATCCCGCGAACATGCTCACTGGACATTAGAAACAGAGCAATTAGAGAATAACATATGTTCACACGTCGGGCAACATGTGTTCCAGACATCGTTTAAAACGGCGCGGATACTTTTAGACAAGTAATTTATCTCAAGTGTAAGTCCTTGTTTTGTTTGAGCTCGTCCGATATCAGAGAAACGATACGACCGCCGAGCCGTGACGTGATCGCATACCTTGTGACCACGATACGTGTCGTGGTACCGTCTGTGCGATCGCCATACGTGGTCGCGCCTCCTAATAACACAAAAGTGCAACACTCTCGTAAGTTTGTAAACGGTACTGCCTCGCTGCATGCATGCATGTAGCCGAATTGGGCCGGCACGACCGGGAGGAACCTCTCGCTTACACGATATCGGCGTAAAGTGACAGCTGTACGTTTCGTGCGGTGAGTAAGTAGCCGGCCCTGGGTGAGGGAGTAAGGAAGGAAGCAACGTGTCTGTAGGACCTCTGTGCAGATGGCTATGGGCGTCTGTAGCTATGAAAATGGCTCCAATTGTTCGTTTATTTTATAGTAAGTATAAGGATTAAGGTTACTATAGAAAAGGAGTCTCAACTCGCACCTCTTAATACCACAAGTGCAACATTCTCGTAAGTTGTTATATTTTAAGAAAATGTTCACACTGTCATGATAAGAGCTTGTATTTATGACCAGAAATGGTCGTGTTACGGAACGAGAAGACTTCGTTATTGACTACGGTACTAATTGGGAGGTACTTGCACGTGAGTCTTTCAATTTTATAAAAAAAATTATGTTCCTTTATTCAAAACTTTGCCTTTAATTTTTTGGGCGCAAGTCTTCGTAATTGATTCGGTAAGCGCTTACACGCGTGGATTTCAATTTAATAAACAAACAATATTTTCTTAAATTCAAAAGGTTGCCTTTAATTTTTTTTATGTATTTAATGTCCTTATTTTTTAACCTGTGACTGTCTACATAAAGACAAAAGGCGAGATAGATAGAAAGAAAAATATGCTAACAAATGATCTTTATAGTACAGTACTAGAGTTCAGCTATTACGACTTATCTCTGGATATAAACTGGCCTATTACGGAGACAGCAAAAATCTTTTGCCGTAACGTTTTACGTGCTCGTAGAAACGAATGTCACCGCAGCTTTTCTCACTCCGGACGACTACCGGTGTACTTTTTTGTATAATAAAAAGTGGCTATGAATGTCATGTGATATATTTTTTTATAGTATAAGGGAGCAAACGAGCATTCGAAACCATTGTCATAACTACAGACGCCCCTAGACATCTGCTTAGAGATTACACAGTTGCGTTGCCCCCCTTCCACCCGCCCAAGGGCCATCAGCTACTTACACACAGCAAGAAACGCTACCGCACAACTCTCACTTCATGGCCGTATAGCATAAGCGAGAGGTCCTCCTTCCCGGTGGTGCTGGCCCAATTCGGCTGCTTGCATGCATGCAGTATGGCAGTGCCTATTGCTAACTTACCCACCTACTACCGTACCCATAATTAAAATCTTATTTTACTATTTATAAATATTCTTATTATACGTTAAAAGTATTCATGGCAGCAGTAGAAGATAAACATTTCTTGACATGGCCCAAATTAGTTTATTAATTAAGAAATACAAGATGCTTATTAAGGATAAACCGTAAATAATAATATAAGCGTGTTTTGTAAATCCAGCGCGTAGGCCATTATTCAGATACTATTGTGTTTCCAACCAAAATGTTTTTGAATACAAGGGAGTATTCACTTTAAAAGAAAACTTCTGAAAGATTAAAGTTGTACCAGTGTATAACTCTGGTTATACTAAAAAAATCTTAATTATTTTATCAAAGAAAACTCGAGCATAAAAAGAGACGCCCTAGTCCAAATTTGCAGCCAGTTTCCTTGCTGCATATTTAGTAAATAACTTTTGGTGAAATATCTATGATGATATTACATGATTTCCTTTTGATGAAAATTTATCAAATACCTATCGTATACACCTAACTATTACTAAAGGAACCGGTTATTAAGATTGTGGGTGATAAAATTTATAATTTTAATAGAGTAGGCGCAAAACCAATCAGACTTATCTTATGGCGAACAGTGGTAATAAAGGCTGATTATGAATACCTAATAAGCATGACGATAGCATTTAAAAAAGTGTTTACTACTGTAATTTCCCACTGTTATTCAGTTTTAGTAAGAGGTAGTGCCATGCTCAACTGCATGTACCTCTCGCTCACACGATACATTTTTATGTTTCCTGTGGCCCATAGCAGTAAAGGAGCAAAAGAAAATAAACATCTTTATAGCAATTATGCTGATATCTATGGTATAAAAAAATACAAGCGGCAGCACAAAATGTGAATATTTAGCATTGGTAAGAATTTAAATGTCAAGAGAATTGCTGTAAAATGTCACAGAGAGCTCCAACCACTATAATTCTATTGCAATAGCACGAATACTACTTTTATACCCATAGATAGCCAGCCACATCTATTAGTATAGACGTAAGTATTTGAGGCTACATTTAAGATCCTCGAGATAGAAAATCATTTATCGATAGTAAATCCTAATGCCAAGATTGAAAAATGGCCAAACATTTTATTTTTATTTTATTTTATTATATTCGGAAAACAAACAGTGTATTTTAAGACTACAATTATAAACTTATAAAATAAATAAACTGAACACCATTAAAATGTTTTCACATATAAGAATCTAGAATGTTACAATATGCTTACAAATGACCAAAGAGAATTAAAAAGTTGTTACTTGTCATTAAGTTGTCATTGTCAAAGTCAGACAGTTTGAGATCCCGCGAACCAGTTATTAGATAATACTTGTTTGTAAACAATTGGTTTGGTGTTAAAAAGGTCTAATTCAGAATGGTCAACCAATTTATTATAAACTCGAGCACTTCGAATGAGAAACGAATTGTTTCTGTAATTAGTGTTACATTTGGGAACATCCAGGACTGAAATACGTCATCATACATACATACATCTCAAAATAAAATATATAAAAATATTACATGAAAAATGATTTAAAAACTTAGCTGTAAAATTCATATAAAATATTTTCGCGGATTCAAAGTTCTTGACCCTCAAACGCTCTTTGCAGGGCGGAGTCGAATGGCGTTTGAACTTGGAACGTAGCAGAATTAATTTTTTTTATTTCATTTCATATGCGTTCCATTTCTATAGGGCTACTTGTAAACACCAAGGAGATCGCTAATTATTTAATTCATGACATAAAAGAACAAACAGCGATAAAGAGAAGCAACATTGAAAGAAAAAACTGTGCTTAAAGAAACAAGGCCTCCTTACTGCCCGACTGTTAAGGCCTATATATCTTTTACACTGGAAGTACTCAAACACCGCTTACTATGTAATGGTTTACATAAAACATGTATCATACTGTCCTGCCACAATAATATACGGAGCTATTTCAATTTACGATGCGTGCTTTGACTTAGATATAAATGGTAAATCTCTACATATATATAAAATTATCGTGTCACTATGTTAGTTATCATCCCATTCCGAAATGGTTCGACCGAATCTCATGAAAGTTTGTGTGCATATCGGGTAGGTCTGAGAATCGGCGTACATCTTTCACCACTTACGCGGGAGAAAACCCGGAGCGCAGCTAGTACCTACCTTATCTAAGATTATACTTACGAGATTCTAACTTCTTTGAGTCTAAGTTATTTGAAGTGATCACTTCTTTAGCTTCCTCTTTATTATTATTTCTTGTTAGCAGCCTCATGCTATACACAGGAGGTGCTACAACTTAGCTTAGCTCCTCTTTCCTGTGATACGTATTGTATTTTTGCTCTCCTCCTACCTTCCTCTCAGCGGGTCACGGGAAAGTCACAAATATAACGAAACCCATAGCAATCTCGTCAAAGCAATATCGTATGAGCGAAAATATATAAATATAATTGTCACATCAGCACAACTACAGCTATTAGTTGATCGAAAAACAGAGAAAGAAGAAAGACTAAAAGATACCTCATTAATTTTTTTTTAATTTATCTTATAACTGTAAAAGAAGTTCGCATACATTATAGATACTAAGTAAACCTAAATAGAGTTAAAAACTAAAAAAATTAAAATTCGTTTATACGTTCGTAATGTGTTGTGTAGGGTGGAACATAGAAATTTACCAGCACACTGCTCTAAAAACATTATATTCTTACTGACGCAATTGGGCAAAAAGTAAACTTAATACACCATAGACACAAGAACTTTGCTGTCTCAGGTAATAGTAAAACATTAATCCCAATCAGTGATCGTAGTAACTAGTGACACCGATGGAGGCAAATAGTCAGGGAGCGAGATAACTAATCGCCTAGTTAAGGTCTGATAGAAAATCGTTTTTGACGCAAACAGCTCCTACACTCACCCGTATTTACTTGGAACTGTGAAAACAAATTTAGAGTTTAATAATGATTATACAGATGTACTTAGAGATAAAGACGAAACTATGCAATCATCGTATGTACCTATTCAAACAGATTATTTCATTTTTTTCTTAATACTAGCTGTACGCCCTAAGCTATTCCAGGGATCACTTTGATTTGGGATAAAAAGTATGTTTAGGATATTTCAGATATTAATCTACATCTGTGCAGATATGCGTAGATGTAGATTAATATGTGGCTTAAAGTAAAAAAAAAAAGAATTGTAATAGATTTAATTTGTATTTATTGCCAACTAGTTCATATCACAGCTTTTGAGCTTGCTATATTTGAGAGGAATCTTAAAGCTTAGTTTTTTGGATTCTTATGGATTTCGGTGTAGAATTTCGGTTCAATCAGTTTCGAGATGGACGCACTCACTTTGATTAAACTCTCTTTGAAAATTTATAACTTTTACTAGTTAGATAATACGAAGACTGATACTCAAACTGACATAAGAAATCAACATTTTCTTATCCAGAAGATTGAATTACGTCGGTATGAACAGCAACGTATTAAGTTCACAGTACAAAAGGTAGTGGAAGAGCGATGTTCACCGTAAGCATTTTGGGAAAACTGATTGTTGATAAAGTCGCTGCTCTAAGGCTGTATAAACTAGGTCAGATGTTTAATAATACGGGTCTGTGACATGTGGAGTTTATACAAAAGTTGCTATTAACCCTAAGGTTACCATAAAACAACTTTAGCAGATCTTATCGCGGTTTATTTAATTATTTCAGAAGCCGACCTTTCAGAAGTTTTACAGCAACCAATCCACCCATGACCATAATTATAATGAGTAATATTATTAATATTATAAATGCGAAGGTTTGTATGTTTGTTTGTTTGTTTGTTACTCACTCCTTCACGCCAAAACTGCTGAACCGATTTTCTTGAAATTTGGCACACACCTAGAGGGTAATTTAGATTAACACAGGATAGTTTTTATCCCGAAAAAATATTCCTATGGGATGCCATGGGATGATTTTCCACGATTTCGAAATTTACGCAGGTAAAACCGGCTACCGCGGCTAGTATTCGAATAAACTTCAGATATTATTAATCCTAAGGTTTTTATGTGGGAAAAAAAATATATAATACCTACCATAAATCATAATTAAAAAAGGTTTCGCCTCTTCCATTTGATTTCCATGAGAAAGCTCTAAAATCAGAAGTATACCGATAGTGCCTATTTAAAATAGTGAGTGGTGACACTCAGCTAGCGTCTCTTAGTTTCTAAGCCGCTATTAAAATAATAAAATATAAAATGGCCTCTCTAATTAACGTATCTTAAACGAAGACAATGCGTAATAAAATATATTATTTCCACACCAGCCATTGACAAACAGTTTTATTTCATGTACGGAATTAACAACATTAAAGTAACAGGGATAAGCCTTACTCCAGCTCTCGGTTAACTAAATAACGGCTTCTTGTTCTTAAGTTGCATAGTTTATGGGTTTAGAACTTAGGAATGTGTAGTTAAACCCAACCACGAAGTGTAGGCGTTAAAATTGTAACGTTTAAAATTGTTTCCGTTATCGTAGCTATAGGTTCCCACAGCCTGCCGTGGAAATGAGTTGCGGTGGGATTGTTTGTTTTACTCACAAGTACATATAATTATCTTAACTTTTCTTTCGCAAAATATGATCAAAAGTAAACTAAGATTAGGTAAGCTAGTATTAAGTACCGTATATGGTACTTAATACTAGCTTTTATATCTCAACAATAATAGGTTTATTTTATAACGCACAATGATGTCTTAACATGTGACTTTATTCCAATATATCAAATTTTTAAAAGTATAAAAAATAAAAAACGAGGTTATAATATAAGTAGTTGAAATTAAAAAGTATTTCGTACGTTTACAAGTCTCTAATTCAGGTTAAATATTTTGTTTTATTGTACATGGAGGGCAAACGAGCAGCTAGAGCCATTTGACCACCGACGCCCATAAACATCCGCATATAGTATGTACAAATGCGTTGCCATCCTTCTTTCCACGTGCCGCCGTATAACCGCCAAGTATAATACTAATAAACTCTAGCAATAAATTTACTAGTAAAAGAAAGACATAATAAGTAAAAAAGTTAAGTTAGGCACTTTATCTCGTTTTGAAATTAGGTTTTATTACCTTATACAAGGTTATATAATTTTATTTCACAATAATAGTTTTCCTTAGTAGATTTTACAATTTTATTTCAAACATCGTTATCTTATTTTTGTACAATTTGAAGTACTTATATTTATTATTATTTTTATATTTTTTTGGAAAATGTGTTTTCATGAGTCTCATTATCTTTATTAGTTTTTCTCATATATATTGTTTTTTATAAAAAAGAATTACAATCTCCTCTATACTAAGGATTAGGAAACCATGCATCGAATTCGTAATCCCATTACGTAATTCATGAGAAAAATAAACTATATTTGTTTAGTGCAAGGTCGTTCAACCTTTTTGAAGTCATACTAAACTCTGAAATTGGTATGGCGGGCCTCAAGCTAGCAAAAACATTTCATTATAAAACAAAGTAATTAAAAAATAATGTTCACTGAAGTTTTTTACTACAAATTTTACAAAATAGAAATTATTTTAATTAAATTCACTGAATGAGAGAATGAGAGAATCGAGAATCACGCCCGTTTGTTTTTGTCTAATTCGTTCTAATTTCTATGACATACAAAGTAAAAGGGAAAAAATCGATGGATTTTTTTAAATTTGATATCGGGGCGCTAGAAATGCCATCGCGTGCTGCGTGTTTAAGACACTTGGTTTAGTGTATAAGTATTATAGAATAAATATATCCTGAAATTAGAATAATATCTCATTTTTGGGATACTTCTTTAATAATGTTAAATAGGTTATAACAGAAATCGCCAATCTGATAATATGAACTAATTTCCACTGTAATTAACCAGTTGTTTTAATAGCTCCGCCCATCGTACAGCTTGCAATTATGCTGAATATTGTACAGAATGGCAGATTGGTTGATATACAAAAAGCAGCTGCAAAAAACCGATGCACGAAACAAGCGATTTTAAAATATAAATTGTGGGAGTAACGCAGTGGTTACGCTTTGTGCACCTCGCCTGCATTTGAGCTAACGAGAAGATAAAAATACGTATTTTCTGTGGTCGGGATTTACTTTTTAAACATACATTTCAATGTTCTCTTTAAACAAACCTTGTTAGAAACTCTGTGGTAACACAATTTTGGATTTTAATTTTATTAACGGTCAAGACTAAACGGTCAGGATGCAGCTTCAAGTAATCTATACATATTATAATAAAACTATAATTGATTGCTATCTGTACATGGCAGTGTTTGAAAACACTGTTTAAAAATTCACAACGGGGGGCATTTATTTACGCAAGAGAACCTAAAACAACGTTTTATCGCTGTCTGTATGTTTGTGCACGCTAATAATAAATATAAGCAAACCATATTTGATCCAGTGCCCTCAAATACCCTCTCACTGTAGACACTAATGCAATAAGTACCCAGTCCTACTTAAATTACGTATAATACGTTTGTTTGGTTTTCCATTTCAATTTCATATTTCATTTTAGCGATGTGAAATCAGTTACTTTTTCGTAATGCGGGTACGTTACAAAAATGCGCTCACTCCTCCGATAGTACCGACGTCTGTGGGTAAAATATTGATCAATTGTGTGCATGCGTGCGTACGAATTTGTGAGTTAAAAGAATATTGACGAAAATGTAATTTTCGCAGAAAAACGTGAGTGGAATTTGGAGACGAAGGGTTGTAGTTTGGTGGCGGAGGTTGTTGGAATATTTAATAGTTTCGGTGCCCCTCGATATCATAATAACGAAGTATTTTTTTTTCTTTATAGTTTATTGGGGTAAATGAGCAGTCTGAGCCATTTTCAGGACTACCAACGGCCATAGAAATCCGCAAAGAGGTTATAGAGATGCGTTGCCTTCCTTCCTCGTCCCATTTCAATGGGCCACCGGCTATTTACACAGCGTATCACGATATACTTAAGATGCTACATTTAACTGTAATTGATTCACTCGGATAGAAATCGGACATGCCTCATCACATTAACGATCGCCGCACACTTATCAACAAGCAAGCAAAGGGATCGTAAACGCCGCGCCTAGAAAGGCAAGGACGATACGATTACGTTACGTTTCCTTTTAGAGTGCGTTGCAGTAGGAAGTTTCATACAAAGAATACTTACCGGTTCGAGGCGAAATGGTTACGATCTCTTTCCAAGTTGATAAGTGTGCGGCGGTCATCATTATATACCTTAAAATGACAGCTATACTGTCGCGTTTCGTGTGACATGTTACTTTCTGCTGGACCATTAGAGTCAGTAGCATCAGTTTACATTTTTTTTAATTTAGATTTCGGCATTGGTAATTACTAAAACGTTCCCGGCTCCTCTTTTGCCTCCTTACATTAAAAAATAATAAAAAACATCCCTCTTAATTGCCTCTTCGATTGGGGATAATCTGAGAATTCCGGTAATGAGTGGATTATGTGATCTGCGATATATACGAGAAAAAAGCTTAATCCAACGCTCGAATTTCGAGGGTTTAGTAGCAGACTAAAGTTTCCTGATAAAAATCCCATTAGGCTTGTCAAAATGCTACAACAATTAATAGGTAATTTGACAAAAAGCTAAACGATTCAAAAATATTTTTAAAGGTTCACATACTTCCTGGTGTAGGTACCTATATCGATAAGTAATTAAGCTTGTACAAAGCGTGCGCTTGGAGTGGGGTAATTTTGAAATAACGGGTCAAGTGTAAAGTCTGTACTTTTACCCCTTTCTGATGTTAATTATGACAATTTAATCGCTTAGGTCGGGTGGACATTAGTAATATCTCCTGGCTTCTAATTAATATTCATAATGCAATTAATTAATATTCTAACTGAATATTACCATTGTGATAACGAAAGATCCTTTTAGTTCAGAGTAAAAGGAATAACTTTGAATGATTATAGTTGTGTTTTGTATGTTATTTTAGTACTATTTAGGGTTTTTTAATTATTGTATTAGCGATAGGTGCGGATAGGCGATTTTTCATTTTAGAATATAAGGGACAAACTAGTAGTCGGAGCCTTAGTGAGTACCGACGCCCACAAAATTCCGCATACTAGTTATGCAGACCTGTGATCGGCTCTCAACGGGCCGAAACTGACTACACAATACGCGACTGCATACATGTTAGCAATGATAACGTTGTTATATACCTACGTGTTACTAAAATATATTTAAAAATATTATATTAAATTTATTACGGAATTAACATAGATACAAAAAGTATATGGGATATAAATATTTTAATTATGTCCTTTAATTAAATTACCTTCAGTTATAATTTATTATATAATTTTATAGTATGTATTTTATTATATAATGTATAAATATCGTTCCATTATTAAAGTTGTTATTATCATACTACTTACTAATATTATACATAAATTGTTTACCTAATATGGCTAATAGGTGATATTTATGAATATCGAATGGCCAATCTGATAAATAAATTTGTGTGTGAACAGCTACCTATCTACTAATACCACAGAGGCTATGAGTTACTATCCCTATTAAATCCCGGTTACTAGATATCATTTGAGTAAAATATTCAGCATAAGATATGCATTATGCAAGTGCATATTTTTGCTCTTTGTTTTGTATTTTATCCGAGTTGATACGACTGCCGGATATTAAACTGTAAACAGGTTTCTTTGTATTTTCGATAAAAGCAAATTGTTTATAGCATTTACTATCCAAGGTCGATATAGCATACATTGTAAACAACATTTTTTTCCTTGTCACTCAAAATATTTTAAACCGTGCATAATGTAGGACATGAAAACAATACGTACGTACAATTAGACATTTCCTGATTTAAAAACTGAACGAAAACACACGCAGTAATTACCATTGCGTACAACGGCTCCAATAAAAAACGCACAAAAAAACCGTATGTCATAGTTTCAAGGTTTCGGAATTTTAACTACACATTTCATTTGCACATTACGAATTAAAAAAAAAACCACACATTTTCCGAACCAACCTAAAGATTTTAAATTTCGAATCACTAGGCTTTTTTATTTTCTCGTATATGCATAGGTAAGTGACATTTCGCACGTGCCTCGTAAGCGGAGGGCGCGCCGCGAGGCAGCGCGCTCAGTCGCGGTTAAAATGGGACTGTGGGTGAGATTCGCAACATGGAGCGGCTAGCGAGCGTCGCGGACAGCGTGTAAGCAAAGCTGACCATGCGAGCGGAAAGATGCTCACTGACGGCCTTATATCTGACGAGGGAGCGCACCGACCTGGATCATCCCTCGCGCGTTAATAGCAGACATTCAAGTATTCGCTTCATCATTTACACTATGACCTTATCACGCGCTTTTTAAACAATTTTGGAACAACGAAAACATACAAATCCGGTAACCATGTAGTAGGGTTGCGTAGTAACTATTTATAAATATGTGGTAGGGTTGCCAGATTTACAATGTTATGCGCTTATACATATGTGTAACATGTTATTTACCGTTCACTACAAGCATGTCGATTTAGCTGTTCCGCTCACTGGTTCCGATCAAAACAGTTGGGTTTTGTGGTATTATGTCTTGAGAATGAATCGTATTACAATTTACATTTAATCTCTTATATAAATATTTATTTCTCATTAGTACAATTTAATAATGCAAATAAAATAAAGAGAGTAGGTATAAAAACGGAGGAAAAAATTTTATTTTTATAAGTAACTAATAAAATACAATGTATTTTATAAATATAAAATACAAATTGTTCGAATAATACAATTCATATATTTTAAAATATTATTTTACACTTTGATAATTGTGTCAGGGAGAGATAATTAGGGGCAGTGTAATTTTTTTTTTATGAGAGATACCTAATGTTAAATTAATTTATTAAATTAAATTAATTAATTTTTTTTGCTCTTGTTCAATATCATTACATTTTGTTTCTCACAAGAATCTGGATATCGTTATCTATCTAGAGAATATAGCCTAAAGACTTTTGTACTATAAGGGGGTAATCAAGCAGTCAGAGCCATTTTCGTGACTATCGACGCACAAAGACCCACGAAGGCTATACAGTTGCGTCGCCGTCAATCCTCCTACCCCAACATGGACCGCCGACTACTTCCACGCCTCACTTACACTTTACGAAATACGATAGCACAGCTTTCACTTTACGTCGATCTCGTGTAAGCAAGAGGTCTTCGGTAGTAGACTTCTCTCTGATATTTAATCCTAGGTAGAAAATCAACGTTGCAATATATTAGGTAAATATCGATAGTAAATACTACAGAACATCGTCGCTAAGAAAAGTGAACAAATCCAATAAATAATAAGCCGTTTTATTATTCAAACATTTTTATTGCTTGACTTGTTTCATAATATTAACACGGCAACAACCGTTAACATTGTTTACTGTTTTATAATGACGTACAGAAGCTTATTATCATTTTTTTTATACATTTTTTCCTTTTATTGTTCCATGATTATGTCAATAACAAAGATTTCCATGTACGAGGTACATGTTCCAATCTCGAATATGTCTAGCGATGCAAGTAATGGTACTAATGTTTATGACGGCCAGGTTGGCGCAATGTTGCCAGGGGTCGCGGGTTCAAATCCCGCCTAGGTCATGGATCTATCTATTATATGTTTTTCTATAATAAAAATCTTAAATATATAAAATGTCTTAAATTTACAAAACATATTTCTGTTGTCTAGTACCCGTATCACAAGTCCTTACGGTACTTACCACGGGCTAGACTAACGTAGTGTGATAAGCCCACAGATATTATTATTACATTCAAGGAACAAAACTTTACTGTACGTGTGTTGTTATATTATTATTAATATTATATTTGCGGAACGGATGCGAGAAGCAGGCAGCAGGCGATCGGTGGTCTTGGCGTTCGTGAAAGGAGAGCTATGTTCAACAGTGGATCCGATAAACGCTGTGATGATGATTTTGAAAATTATAAAATATTTTTCTCATCATAAGTATAGTAGTAAGTATTTTATTTGATCTGTATATAAAAACGGGCAAAATTCTTAAGTCAATCTTAGGTACTCTTTCTTGTTACAAATTTGAAAAAGGTTTTGATGGGAACAGCGTGGTGAGGATTCTTAATTTTCAGAATTTATTTAGATAAGAAATAAACATAACTTAAAAAAAAAAAACATTAATTATAAAAGGTATTCCATTTTGTAACTCCAAGTAAGCTATAAATTATAGCAAAAAAGGGAAAAAGCAAAAATGATCTATCACAGCGAATATGCTGCATTTGGAGTTTGGACTACTATCAAAACAATGAATGAAGTATTTCCATACATTGGACTTAAACAAAGCTTTCACTAGTTCGATTACCGAGTCCTAAATATATAGGACATCCAAAAAACAATAGAAAATAGTTTTAAGCTTTCGACGCTACAGTTACGCCCGTCATTCAAGATGCTCATTTGAAAAACGTATTCTTTGCCTAGATGTATTCAAGCCTTAAAGCAAAAAAGAACTATGTATAAGAAATCACAAAAAGGACTTTCATAATTTAATTTGTTTAAGAATTAAAACCCATTTATTGTAATAGCGAAAGAAAATATTCCTGATGATTTTTAGTTCTTGGAAAATTTTGTAAGGCAATGGGCATACTAAAAGTAAACACGTGTGTATTATTTTAATAGCTTATAGGTTAATAACTATAAATGAACTAAATGCGCCCCGCGGTTCGCCGCGTAAATTTCGATACTGTGGAAAATAGAAAATCATCCCATGGCATCCCATAGCAAAATTTTTTCGGGATAAAAATCTTAATTGTTAATGCAAGTTACCCTCTATGCGGCTGCCAAATTTCAAGAAAATCGGTTAAGCAATTTTTGCGTGACGTAACAAACAAACAAACAAACTTTCGTATTTATAATATTAGTAGGATTTAACGCAGTTGAGATGCACGGAGCCAAAGAGAAAAGAAAATTATTTAATAAAATCCAAAGTGCTCACCATGCTTATTTTTGATTTTGAAGCAATTCAAGTAGATGTTATGTTTAAAAATATAAATCATTTAACTTCCTTCTACGAAATTAATATAATTGTAAACATTGTATTTGATATTCAAGGCCACTTGACAATTATATGAGTTGTATACAATTTTCATTTAAAGTTGAGTTTTATTTTTTTTTAATGTTTCTTATCGTTATGATCGTTCCTTAGTTCAAATAGTTTTTCATTTAGAGCAGGGTTTCTTAAAGTGGAATACACGGCCTCTCTGGCGGTCCGTGGCGTGTGAGTCAGGGGTCCGTAGTAGAGATAAACCTTAATATGCTTGTGTACATACAGAAATTGTTACAATTAAATAAGTAAGAATGGTTATTAATTAACTTTTATTAAATCGCTTTTAAACTTGCACTTTCACGGTATAGGTTCCACAGAGTAGAGACCATAGACAAATGTCACAGATAATACATGAGATGGAAGGCGCGAAATTTAACTATAACACAGATAAAATATAATTACTTTAACAGAGATTTTTAATATAATACTACTACAATATTCTTTGCCAGGGGTCCGCGGATCTTTTAATTTCTGAAAAGTGGTCCGTGACTGCAAAAAGCTTAAGAAACCCTGATTTAGAGTAATATCAGCACAATATCCTATTAATATTATAAATGCGAAAGTTTGTATGTTTGTTTCTTTGGTTGTTTGTTTGTCCTTCACGCAAAAACTGCTGAACCAATTTTCACGAAATTTGACGCACACATAGAGGGTAACTTGGATTAACACATAGGATAATTTTAATCCCGAAAAAAATATCCTATGGAATGTCATGGGATGATTTTCCACGATATCGAAATTTACGCAGGTGAAACCGCGGGGCGCAGCTAGTATTGTATAAATACTTAAATGTTTTTTCGGTCGTTTTCATAATCGCTTAATATATGCAGGTTACACACCGATACAAGGACATCTATTATTGTAAATTTTTATGTCCTTTTTTATATTGGATGACGTTGATACTGTGATTACTGTGATACTTCGGCGTGAAACTATGATTGAAACGGAGATTCGCCCGTGTAGATTTCGGACTTTAAAAATGGATTTAATAAACATATAAACGTTCCTCTTGAATCACTGTCTCTTAAAAATCTCCACCAAAATCGATTGCATAATTTTAAAGATCTAAGTATATACAGACACACAGACGGCGAAAAGCGACTTTGTTTTATAATATAAGGTGATGTGTTTAAGGATGCTACGTATTTACAATCATAATTGACTCAAAAATCACGGAACTAGTTTGCCCTTTTTATATGTCATATTTTTGTTCAAATTTAATGCAAACCGGTTAGCGTTATGTGAAGAACATAAGGACAAATTATAATTATTCTTCCTCAGTAACAAATAGACAAGCTAAATCGACTAAAAGTAGTTTAAAACAATGTTGAGGAAGATGCATGAAGAACTCTCGGGTTACCTCGGAGGAGGAGTACCTACATACCTATAGTTGCTTTACAATAACCTTATGACCTGCTATCTGTGCCCTTCAGGGTCAACCTCATAAAATATATCCCATGGCAATCATTCCTTTATTACAAAATTATTTTTTTATAGTATTATAGGGGGCAATTGAACAGTCGGAGCCATTTTCATGATTACCGACGCACATAGACATCCGCATAGTTTATTCAAATAAGTTGCCTCTATCCTCCTCCCCTCTACATGGGCCTCCGGCTACTTACACACCACACGAAACACCTTAGTTTTTAGGCTTCGCTTCCACAGGAAAAGTTCATGTCCGAAAAAAAATACTATAACTGTATATAAATATTTATTTTACAATACTCAATAAAGTATTCACTATAATAATTGTATGTGAAAACAAATATATACAGTAAGTAATTAATGTAATCTTTTTGTGTATAAATAACATCCATTTATTTATTATGAAAAACGGTTATATTTTCATTGAGTACGCAATGTATTTTATTTGCATTAAGAACTTGGAAGCCAACCGCAGCTAACATTAAATGTTTTCGCTGTATAAATATAGTCTCTCCATTTTAATACAGACAGTAGATATAAAAAAGAAATCAATGCAAAATTGTTATTTAGATACAAGTTTCATAATTTCCTGAAAAAATCAAGATATTTTTTATCCCAGACTCATCACTCTTATCTGGAAAATATTTGAATGTCGCTTATTTATAATCTCATATTCTCAAATTGGATAAATAAATAGTGTATATCACTATACTCATTAAATTTGCTCAAATCGTTATTAAAATATTGATATCAGCAAATTCAAGAATATGTAACTCAAAAAGTGCATGAACGAACAATAGCATGAATTAAATAATAGAATAGTATGTATTTACCAGATTTGAAATCGTAACAACAGTGGTTCCATTGCTGCTATTATTAACCTCTCTTTGATGTTCATCTTTGTTTTAAGATTAAATAGTTTGAACAAAGAGGTCGCGACACTATTTCAGAAATTACTTGCTGACATTTCAATTTCGACGGCTAAGAATTTAATTTAATTTCCTGTCGCGGAGTCATGAGAGCCAATTTTAAAAATATTCAATTTGAATAATTGGTTTTCATAGTATTATTTTCTACTAATATTATCAGCAATCGAGGGGATTAAATCATAGATTTATTTGATTCAATCCCATTATACACTTATACTTAGAGGTTACCATGATCATCATGCATTCTCCATCCTGTTGGAGTATTTGAACATCACGTTTTTCTCAATAGTAAATATGCATAAACTGTAGAATATTATTACAGAACCTACGTTTTTGTAATATGTACTTGCTATTGCTTCATTTGAACATAATCGGGTCATCACGAGCAGGTGCCTATCGTCCACACAATGCGTTTGTAAAGTGACGAACGAGGAATTTCATGGGCATAACGAAAATTTTGTTTTTTTGATCTGGAGGTAATCACGTGGCTTGTGGACCACTTGAAATGCTTTCAAGAACCACTAGTGGTCCGCGGACCACTGGTTAAGAACCACTAATCTAGACAAACAATATGCAATTTATTTATATAAATCTAGACAAAACAATATACAATTTATTTATACAATAAAAAATTTTGTTAAATGGTCCCTCAGGACTAAAAGGTAAAGAACCACTGGTCTAATATAATCAAGTTTCACTTTTCCAGTCTTATTCTAAGTTCCTGCTGTCATTTTATTAACCTTGCCCTTTCGTCTAAAATCGAAAATGTTTATTCTCTGCTAGTTGACAGGGTAACGTATTTTATCATCCCAAAAAAACTTCCGATATACTTCTACAGTATTATTATATGTATAGATTATGGTATGTGTACCTACTAAATTTCCCTTTACATATTTTAGTATAAACATAGGGAAATTACCCTAAGATAATATATTATTTCATGTAATTTTTGGTACGTTTTTGCTGAAAGATCACTGTATATTTAAACTTTATGTCTGGTTCTTCCATGCATACATCTCGTAGGACGGGTACCTACAGTTTACACAAGAAACAGAAATAAATTTTACTTTGTAATAATAATGTGAAGTTTTCGGCGCGCGGTTTGTTTGATGGTTCACTGCTTTATGGTTCGTGTGTATCTATGTGTGTCAAGTAATTGCAGCGAAGGAGATAGTAATAGAACAGTATGACAGTATCATCATCACGAAAGGCAAATATGGCTGGCAACTTCGTAAGGGCTTGTAGCAAGTATTACGTAAGTACTGAAGGGGGGTGAGGGGGTTTATACTATGCTTATTTCTTTGTAAATTCATGTCATATTTACACTGTTTTTTTGCTGACAAGAAGGGAGGG
>LUGF01013657.1:90814-121211 GCA_001625245.1 Calycopis cecrops
AGCTTAATCCCTTCAAGTGTTTTAGAGAAAAAGGTCTTGACAGACGTACAGACGGACAACAAAGCGATCCTATAAGGGTTCCGTTTTTTCTCTTTGAGATACGGAACCCTAAAAATGAGCTTATTCGTATCTATCTAAGAGACATGATTACGTGTAGAGTGTACGCGATCTATCCGACGTTTTTTCTGTATTCTTCCTTCTGATTTGCTCACTAGTTGCACGTGAAGGGCCCCTGGTCTTCTTAGCACAAAAGTTCACATAAAGACTACAGAAGGAATTAGCAAGAACCAGATACAGATAAAGATTACAATCTGGAACAACATAACGTAAAGCGTTATGTTATTTATTATTGTTTATTATAAACAAAAAAAATTGTTGTCTTACGAATTACGATAGATGCGTGTGCAGTCGCCGGGCACGGCTAGTACTGCACAACACGCACATGTAATTGTCATAACTTAGTACGAGGTTCCAAAAACTAAAGGCATTTATCACGCGCCTCGTGGTTACAGCATTTAGCGGAGTCACTTCACAACTTATAGTGCTACACCATCGTATGATTTACTGTTACATAAAACCCATGAGTATCTTGCTAAATAAACCCCATGACTGCCTGCCTATACAATTAATGTAGGTCTAAAAAATAATAGAAGTTCCATGCTTCTATTAGTTTTTGTTTTTTTTTTAATCGGGCTTTGGCCCACCTCTTGTTCCCACCGCTGCTACTACTGTGTCGCCAGGATCGACAGCAGCATCTACACTTGACCCCTTGATATGATCGCAGGGAGCCCGAGGGAAAATCTAAATCTGTCTTGAGACCCGCAACGAATTAAATCAGAAGAAAGTAGGAGAAGTAGGAAGTATGCTTCAACTAGTACCTACGTCTCACTTAAATGCCGCATAGTCTCAGCCACTTAGTCGCATTTCGCGCGGTCCGTGAGCTTTCGGTGGCCCATTGAAGACCGAAGGCAGCACGTATGTATATATCAGCGTTAGTCACGGGCGTATATAGCCATCAAAGGCTCTAACTGCCATTTGCCCCCTTTACTATATAAAAAGCAATATTATACTAAAGAGTATAACAGTCGGTATCTGCATATTTTATCACCGCGTTCGCGATCCGTTCCAAATTGTAGCCGGGACTTATGTGTTATGTATGACCCAATATAAAACCTTCAGACCTTCTTCGGGAATATCCAGACGCATACATAATAGCCTCGGAATAACCCACAAGGCAATAATGAAAATGGTCTTGTGGATACGCCTTTTGCCTATTATAGCCTGTCTGCGCTTGAAGTGGTTTACAGTAGGTTAGTAAATTAATTTGGCAAGCGCATTTTTTTTAACAGTATACGGAGACAAACGAGCAGTCGGAGCTAGTCATTCGCAGACGTTATACAGATACGTTCCCTCGTTCTTCCTTCTCCCTCTATGGGCCAGGTACTTACAAATAGCACGAAACGCGACAGCAGCACAGCTGTCACTTTACGCCGGTGTCGTGTAAGCGAAAGGTACGTTTCCGGGCGTGTCGGCCACATACGGCTGCAAGCATGCAGGGTCGCCCGACCTTTTCACCTTTTACTAATTATCTACATCTTTACAAAATTTCGCTTGTATAATGTATGTTGACGTTAGCTTAAGTATGCTAAACAAAATCTTACGCATACTCTAACATATAAGTATCTACGTATATTATTTAACTAATAAACCTTTATGTTAAAAAGTTAATTTAAAACTTTAGATCAGTATTAAGATGCATACTTACTTGAAATTATTAAATTTATTTATGTTTATTGTTTGCTTCATGTTTTGTTTTTATTTCTAACTAAATCCTCTCAACTTCTTAACTTAAGTGTTGTTTAATTTAAATACCGTAGGTACATAAACTTGTAATGAGTATAATATTGTATTAAATTTATTTTTATAATTACAAATGTATTCAAAGTATGAATTACTTCTTATAAATTCTTACAATATAAGAAACGAGCTTCCGAAACCTTCTAATGACCGATGTCTATATCTACCCACATAATTGTTATCCAGACTTGTGCCCGTCCAACCATCTGAGCGCACAACAAACAACATTGAAAGACAAAAAAATGAATGATAATTTTAGCAACATTCGGCGCTTCGTTTTCGCTCATATTGTCTTTCCTGTAAATATCTCCTTAAAGACATATATAAAGTTTTATTCCAAGTATTTATATCTTAATCGTTGTGATCGATTAATCGTGGTTTATCACAAAACTAGTAAAACAATGTTGGGCAAGTAAGACAAAGAGAGTATTAAAAAGTTGTTGAATTTTGTGCTGAGTGTGCGCCAATGGCGCTCCGTATCGACCCGGTGTGACGCAACTGTGGGAGCTGCACAAAAACCAGAACACAAAGCCCCAGTTGCTCAGCTCGAGTATCTTCATCCTTATATTAATTTAAATAGTTACCAGTCCAACTTCAAAAGCTTTTACATAATTTGCTTTGATTTCTGCGTTTTCAATTTACAATGATCTTGATCTAATAACTATATTAAAGAACAACCTCGTTAGTCATAATGGGCAATTATTGTCCTTGGCTTATAAGCCCAGCTAATTTCTAAGTTATAAAAAGACTATTTGCGCCCTGCAGTTGATCACGTGGAAAATAAAAATCGTCCCATGGCATCCCATAGGAACATGTTTTCGGGATAAAATCTATCCTATGAGTTAATCCTATGTGTGTGCCAAATTTTATGAAAATCGGTTCAGCAATTTTGCGTGAAGAAGTAACAAACAAACAAACATACAAACTTTCGCATTTATAATAATATTAGGAGGATTAGGTATATTATCTATTAGCTGGGTTCTGCGGCTTAGCTCGCGTAAAACATGAGAATGGTTCATTTTTAGGAATGCAAATATTTTTTTTGTGTTATTCTAACTTTTATTTGTTGTTGTTGTAAATTTTGTTTGTGTTGTTGTTGTGTAGGTAGTAGTAGTTTTTGGGTAAAAAAGAACAACCATACGCAGAAACTTTTAAATTTATTATACCACTTAGTAGGAAGTTTCTGAAATGTGTTTTATGAATTTATAAGGTCCCCTCAGATTCATGCAACACTTGAACCGGCCGGCTACTTACACACCGCACGAAACGCGACAACGCAGCTTTCACTTTACCGCGCCGGTCTCGTGTAACGTACCTCCCCGGTCGTGCCGGCCCGATTTGTCATTTGGCTGCTTGCAAGCATAAAAATTCTGCTTATACACAAATATCTATTATAAATATATAAATCTGGATTTGCTTAAACGTACTATAAGCAGATCCAAGTTAGCAATATTTAGAGACATTCGTAAGTTTGGATAGATCGAGCGTACAAGAGTATACTCAACTAGCGGGTTACGAGTTTCATCACTAGTGGGTTTTATGAAGGTTATTTTCAGTATTTCCTCGGCATCATTTTTAATTGCTTCCACGGCATTACGTCATACGGTATAGGTAGTGAGTTAACGACTACTATTAATACAAATGCTATTTTTGTAATGCAGATACTGGCTACTCATGCTCGGCTACCTTTTTTTTTGGTAACGCAGGGGAATGCCTTTAGGTACGCTAACCAGGAGCCCGGGTGGCTCAACCGGGTACAGTGTCGGGTTTGGCAATTGAGTTAGCCCTACCGACTAAATCCTCACCTCAGCCGCTGCCTTTAAACAGTACCTACTACGACGTCGGAACCGTGCAAAAGGGTCGGGTTCCGTGGTCACGCAAACACATTATATAAATTGTAGAACATATTTTAGCGTATGTTTATATCGGTGGTTCTTCTCAAGAAACTGTTCGTAGGTTTTAGACAGTCTAATAGAATACTTATAGTAGGTATTTTTAACAAAAAAAGTGTGTGATCTAGACCACACAACTGAAGTAAAACTGTATTGATTTAATACACAAATTCATTTATACTTATATAAGATTACCGTAGTTACAATGACATTTTTTAAATTCGTCGAATTTGAATTTTGACTTTGAATGACAACTTCCATTGGCCTCGCCCGATGTGTGATTTTTTGTAACGATTTGCTCCCCAAGTCAAGCACACGTATAAAAGTTTTACTTCAAAAAATGTTTTTTTTTCAGTTTGCACTATTGCAATTAACTTCAAAGTTTCGACCATCAGAGCCATACAATATTGTCAGTTCGAATAAACTTCCAATTATAGTTGTCCACGAAACTTCGATGTCAAATAACTAAAGTTGGACGGTGCAAATTTGTAATTCAACGTCTAGTTGTAGCGAAGTACGGCCAATGATTCATTCGGGTCGCCTCCATTGACTCAAAATGTTATTCATTGTAATAACACTATTTTAACGGATTTCATCGCGGCTTATTTAAGCTTTTTACAATCCACGACGTTTCAGACTTTATGGTCGTTTCGATTCGGTTGCAGTTCAGCATTGTAATTAACACACTGTGTTTTTTTTTTGTTCAGCCTATGTTGTCCCACTACTGGGCAAAGGCCTCCCCCAAACTTCGCCAACTATCCCGGTCTTTTGACTTTTCCCACCAGCTTTTGTCGAAGGTATCGAGGTCGTCCCACCAACGTTTCCTCGGCCGTCCTCTGCGTCTCGCTCCGTCCGGAGCCCACTGGGATGTTATGTGGGCCCAATTCTCGGCGTTCATCCTCGACACATGACCAGCCCACTCCCACTTTAGCCGTACGGGCTTGTTGCCGACGTCTGCGATGCGGGTCGTTGAGCGTAGCGTCGTACTCCGCACCCGGTCAACAATTAAACATCCATAACACACTGTGTTATGGATGTTTAATATTTTATTTTCAAAGGATTTTCTAAATTAACGAAATCCAATTATTTAATGATCAATTTAAGTTATAATAATTTATTACTTTGGTAAACGTGACCTGCGTGCTGCCATTACATTGTTCTAATTATGTATTCTTAGCGCCACGCACAAACTTCTGTCCCGCCTCATACAATAAAGCCTTGTCAAAGAATATTATTATTAAATTATGTAATTGGCAGAAAAATATTAGATGTGAAGTAAACGAAAGGTCAGCCAGAAAACTAAATGAGGTAAAATTATGTTACTCATCAAAATCGCTTAGCAATATAAATTAGCAAACTAACTTGATGAAAATGTAATAACAATTTAGCTAACTCCCACAACAACAACACGACAACTTTTGTCGTTTTTGTTAACCGAGTTTTGCTTAGATGTTAATGGATATCGCAGATACTTCGTGCATGCATTTCCATCATTTGCTATTCTCAAATATCGTTGTTGGATATATTGTATTTTACAAATTCCCAGTGACCATGACTTGTCGCAATAATTTACTACACGCATTAAATTAAAAAATATTCATTATTTCTTTCATTCGTTAAAGAACGAAATGTACGTATTCGAAATAAGTGAAATGGCAGCTACGGTGTCGTGTAGTCTTCAATGTAGCCCCTTTCGTGGGAGTGTCGGGGTAGATTGCCATTCTGATCACATGAGAAAAGTGACGTGATTGCGTTGCTCAATGTGGGCATTTGATCTTAAGAATATATCCAAGAGATGGGAAGAAAAGTAAGATAGAAAGTAGAAAAGTTAGTACTGTAATAAAACAATTTTAACGGATTTTAGCACGCTATATATATGTAAGTATTTTACAAAAGGAATTTAAATTTATTTTATTCACTACAAATCGAATCAAGAATATTTTTGTTTAAAAAAGTATTTTTATGATACCAGATAGCAATTAAATCTAGCAGCAAACATTATTAATTCTTCTACATATTTATTAGAGTAGCAGCGTATTAAATCTGATACAAACATAAAGTAATGTATTCAGCAATCTGACACGCATGAATACATGTATAATATATTATGTAATATTTGTTCCGTCGGTGCATTATCCTTGTGAGTTCTGAGCCTAAACGTGACTGAACAAAAGGGCTCATACAGAAAATTACTTCAGCTCTTAACATGAACATCCTGCACTTTCAAGGCGAATAGATAGAATCAATAGTATTTGTACGTATTCCTAGTTTCCTAATACAAACTCTCGTCTGCGACGAGATGAGGAGTGGGCGGGTCAATAAGAGACGGGGAGAGAGGACGAAGTATTTACAATCAAAATGGAGAAATGCAGCTGTGTTCTCGTTGAAGTAGGTTGAAATCGGATCAGAATAACCAGAGATTATTAGCGGTCGAAAGAGTATGATCAAGTATTCCACCAATAGATAAATTGCCTACTCTACGTTGGGTGGGTGCAGGGATTACACAATGATACACGTCAATAAAAAAAAATATAAAATAGCTTGAAATATGAGCGAATGAAAATGCGTTATCAAAATGATTAACGAAATAATGTGTTTACTCGTATCTTTGTACGTATATTCTGTTAGCGTTGATCCTGATGCGCATAATTTTGATTATATAATATATATTCATATATTTTATCCTGTATGCCTTTCTCGCACAAGTGTGAGTTACAGCTTAGTACTTGTTGTGTGGGAGTATATTGACTACGGTCGTATGGAACGTGGTTTCCGGGGATTACATTTAACATGCCCATTAAGGCAGGGTCGTCATTTCCTGAAAATAAAGACCAGTTGAAATATATATCCAAGCTCTTTTTTAAATTTGGTAAGAAATTTAATTTAAATAATTATGAGAACTATATACTCTGACCTATTAGTAGCATGAGTAGAGGTAGAATCACTTTACCAAATAATTAGGCACCTACCTATATTCTAATGATATGTCGTTAATTTTCAGTGTCTCGTCATTTTAACTCACATAGAGCAATAAAAATGCCACTAATTTTATAACGTTAAAATAATGAAAAAGTTAAATAAGATAATAAAATACTGTTAAAAATGTTATATCAGGGTAGTAATAATTTAGGATAGCAATTCAGATGCATAGATATTTAAGACTTATTTCTGATATCTATGGTTTTTTGGAAATTGGAGTTTGTTGTATCCAAACCAATTGTGACACTTATAATCCTAGGGTGGAAGTACTTTCACATGGCTCGCAATTTCTCTATCGAAAAACGGTACTTAGAAGTGTCAAGAAGACCATCATAACTCTCTAAATACATTATTCAGATGCGAATTCTTTTAAGTAATAACTCTACTGTTTATAAAGATGATAAATTTGGTACCACGATAAATATTCGGGAGGTTCATAATGTTTGTAGTATCTGAAATAATAAATAATAAATAAATACACATATACAATTCTCGTGTCGTTAGTTACCATACTCCTCCGAAACAGCTCCATTAATTCTCATGAAACTGTGTGTATATTTATTAGATGTTAGAATCGGCTAACATCTATTTTTCATTTCGATATTTCTACGGGATCCGAACTTACGCGGGTGAAACCGTGGAACGTAGATAGTTTATAGTATAAACGTAATATTGACAAAGGTGTTTACAAAATTATTGTGCGTCCTTATACATTACGATATTTTTATTATCCACCATTTCAAGACTTCAACATTCACAGTAATAATGGGAGCGTTTATTACTCGCGCTATACCTCTGAGCGAAATACCTCCCTTAGCAGTATTTCAGTCCAGGGTAAGCATTTGTATGATAATTTAAATGTATACGCGAGTTATAAACGTTTCTGAAACATTTCCTTCCTTTGGTAATCGTAACTCTTTATAGCATCATTAAATTAATTAAATTAGTTGTTACGTTAAAATATATTTGTTTTCCTGAAATAATTTTTTCTATTGTAACCATCACGGGAGGGTTAATTCATTAAAACATGCGTTAACAGTGAAAGCAATGTAGGTACATGTATTTCTATAATAAAAATCTTTAATAAACTTCCGTTATATAGTGACTGTAACACAAGTCGTTATGGTACTTCGCATGGGACTAGGCTGATGTGTGTAAAGTCCACAGATATTATAAAAATAATACATAAATACATAACTGTTAGCTTGCTGCTCATGTAAGTCGGTGTTGGAAGCTTCGCTTTTCAAATCAGGACGCTTTAAGCTACAGTTCAGCAGCTGACCCCATGTTAGTGAACTTAACTTAATGACTTTTTTACTTTTATCGTGCGTACAGGTTTCTTCACTGCAAGGCTACAGATATGTTGACTTTCTTATAATGTAGCTTAAATATTGCTTATATTAGTAAGAGATCTTACATTCAGCAATTAAGCAAAGCATTTCTGCATTGCTTAATTGCCAAATGTAAGATCTCTTACTAATCTACATTGCAAATCAAGCAATGTCGAAATGCATTGCTTAATTGTTAAATGTAACTCAGTCAAATCGAGCCGGCATGAGATGAGTTTTCTCTCTCTCACACCATGCACGCCTGGTATCTACTCTGTCATGTTTCGTGCGGTATGTTTCAATGGGAAATTCAGGGAAAAGTGGAAGGAGGGTAAATGTTCTGCTTATTATTGGCGGATGATTATTTATAGGCGTCGAAAAACGGGTTCCAACTGCTCCTTATTCCTGTTATATCTATACGTATCATAAAACAGTAAAATCCGTGTGTCTGTACATTCAGCATATGTAATACGAAAAACTAATTGGGGGCGATTTAAAAATAGTATTACAACACTTTTCAATGTTTTTTAAATTTTTTTCTGTTTGTCTCGTTGGTGTTACTGGACAGATTCAAATGAAACTTTTTGTTGTGTATAGATACCAAGCCTGAGCAACAATTAGAATACTTTTTACTGCGGGAAAATCGCTCGGTCCTATGGGAAATTCAGTAGGTAATTATACTGTACTTGGCGGATCTGAAAACATGAAAGAAACTTTTACAATAATATAACTACGCAATACGAACGAAGTCGCGGACACCAGCTATTATAAAATAAAAGAACTAAAGAGAATTTTAAAGAATACTAGCCGGTTTCACTCGCATAAGATCCTAGTGCTCAATGCAAATATCAAGATTAAAAATAGATGTCGGCCGAATCTTAGACCTACCCGATACGCACATAAAATTGCATGAGAATCGGTCTAGCCGTATCGGAGGTCTTACGTATACGTCTAACACGTCGTACAAAGATACGAGTAAACACAACATTATAACACGAGAATTTTATATATAAAGTTTAAATATTATTAAGACAAAAAATACCGTGTTATACCGTATATAAATATAGTGTTATAATATGAACCTTACTTTAGATATTAGTCAGAGCGGGAGCAAATAGCAATTGTTCCACCTTCTTGCAACGAAATTGGGCAAAGTAAACGTTTTGCTTTTGCCGAGAATGTCTGTGACTATGAGATGAAATGAGAATGCTGGATATTGGTTGCACTCGTTAAAGGATCAAGTCGATAACGTTTTCAATATTCTTGGGCTATCTGCCAGCGCAATAGAACGTGCTGATCGAAATTTTAATTCGCCGCCCTACGGCTTATGGCAGAGATTGATCTGTTTGAGGACTCTGCCAAAGGCTCTAATGGCTTTGAATTACTTAAAATACATATTCAGGGTTGTTTACAAATAAATTTTTTACGTATTTAAATTACAACCCATACATGTCTGTCATTTTGATGGTCATATATTGAGTTGGAAATTATTATACGTAGTGTAGGTACTCTGTAGACTTCTACAATGATTACTCAAAGACTGGCCCCGAAAAACTGTTTTATAATTCAATAACAGCCAACTAAGACAAAGTCTTATCTTTACACGTTCTTGATGAGCTTTATGATATTTAACCGGTACCTCAGTTTTATTTAGCTCTGTGTCTATCAATAAAAGCCAAGATTGGATATCAACTACTATTGTACTTGTATAGACGAATAATTCATAACAGCGTCTTGCAACAACAAACACAAAGAACAATGGTCATCTTCTAACAAGCCTTGGACCTTAAACGCGCCCATTAATAAAACATACATTGTTTTATTCGTCTATATTAATACAAAATACAATATTCAATGTATTTTTTAAAGACAGGAGAAATATGTAATTAAATGAAATATATTTTTGAGGTTGTTTGAATGTTAATAATCTGTGTTGTTAGGATTTGATAAATGACAGATGTATAATTGATAGAATGTATTATGCATAATATATATTTTGTGGTATTGTGACTTCTTGATAGAAATTCATATTATTCCTACTTGTATTAAATAATATCCTTATTTTATATAAAAGAACGATTTATTATGTTTTTAGAAAAATTGTATTCCACATGTAATATCAATTTTATTTTTTTATATTGTATCTACCTAATACGGATCACAATGTAGTTTTTAATACATGAAAATTAAGTAGGTTTTCGGTGGTACAGGCTTACAATTAATAATTTTACATTCCCCGTGTTGAAAACTTGAATTTGGTTGTCACTACTAGAAATGGCACCATGTCTAATTTTATTTACTCTGATTATTACAGTGTCTACGCAGCCGTGGCAGACATTATCTTCTTCTGTGAGCTGAAAAGTGAAATATACAATATACATACATACATACCTATATTTTTTCATCTAATTTAAAATATATAGCAAGTAACATTGAAATTGTCTAGATTTAATGTCAAGGCTATTTAAATATACAGTTAGGTAATTTTAAATGCGACAAACTTAAAATAAAGTTAACACATAAAATACTTAAAGCAATTTTGTCCCTTTGAATCGCACAAGTCTAAAACTATAGAAATGAAGAATTCCAAATCAAGGAGAGTAGTCTTATCGTAGTCCTTAAGCTTTGCAACATAAAAACTACGGAAAATCGCTCAGAACAGAATAGTCAGTAGCCGCTAGAAAGCAGAAACATTATCAGGTAGTGAAAGTAATTATAACCGAAAATCATACATACAGAACAAAATGAATATAAAGAATGTTCTGTTATAACATCTGTCACTTCGCGATTGTCAGGTCATAAAAATCGAATTAACTTCCTGTAGAGCAAAATGACAATGGTTTTCATTTATTTTTTTATTATTATTGGTTTAAATTTAAAATATTTTTCAAGCTTTAAAATAAAAACAAATTATATAGGATAATTACAGTAATAATATACTATATTTTGGTGGCTGTCTAATCCCTGAGCTCGTTAATGGTCCAAAGTAACCATTGTTCTTTGAAACACAAAAAAAAACTCATAAATTTTATTACTAACCTGATATAACAAACTCATAACAGTATCTACTTATTCACTACGTAGATGCTAATTTTATAATGTTATAAAATTAGTTTAGTGACAGTTTTGTTGCTCTTTGTGAATAAAACGAGGAGTCACTGAAAATCAACGTCATATATTTATTAGATAGAATTATAGTATTTCTTTAATAGTTGAAGGGTGCAAACGAGCAATCGGAGCCATTTTAATGACTACGGACACCCGTAGATATTCGCATAGACGTTATACAGATGCGTTGCCCTCTTTCGTCCTCCACCCTCCAAGGCTACGCCACCGGCTACTTACACACCGCTCGAACCTGAAAACGTTTATGTAAGCGAGAGGTACCTCCGCGGTCGTGCCGGCCGAATTCGGCTACATGCAGCGTGGCACTACCTCTTACAATAGTAGTAATTGAAGGCGCTTAATTATTTGATAAAGTGGTTGTACCTCTACGAATACTCCGAATTACTTATATTAAATTACAAGTATGTAACACATCTATGTTTTACCAAATTTAAAAAAAAAGAGCTTGGATATATATTTCAACTGGTCTTTATTTTCAGGAAATGGCGACCCTGCCTTAATGGGCATGTTAAATGTTATCCCCGGAAACCACGTTCCATACGACCGTAGTCAATATACTGCCACGCAATAAGTACTAAGCTGTAACTCACACTTGTGGGAGAAGGCCATAAAGGTTAATATATAGGGATATATAATCAAAATTGTGAGCACCAGGATCAACGCTAACGGAATATTCGTACAAAGATACGAGTAAACACAATATATCATTAATCATTTTGATAACGCCCTTTCATTCGCTCATATTTCACGCTCTTTTATAATCTTTATTGAGCGTGTATAGCGTTGTAAAGTAGAGGATTTATCTAATGGTATAACGTTTTGAATCGAATTGAAATATGAAGCACTTTCAGCCTCAAACAGCCTCTTGTTATTTTCATACAACTTCATTCGGCTACTGCACTGAGATCTCAGCTGGATTTCTCTATTTTGAATTGTAAATAATTTGTCCTCTCAAATCCGTCTCTTGTTGACCCGCCCACTTCTCGCAGACGAGACTTTGTATTAAGAAACTAGGAATTCGTAAGAAGGCTATTGATTCTGTCTATTCGCCTTGAAAGTGCAGGATGTTCATGTTGACAGCTGAAGTCATTTTCTGTAGCCCTTTTATTGTTAGGTCACGTTTAGACACAGAATATTCAACCATATGGATAATTCACCGATAGAACCTTACAAATACATACACTATATACACGTATTTTGTGTGCGGTTTATATTGCGAAATATATTACCTTATGTTTCTGTCAGATTTAGTAACGTTGCTACTGACTATTACTAAAAGAAGGAATAATGATTTACTGATTTGGTGATAGATTTAATTGCTGGCGTGCAAAGAGCATAAAAATGATATTTTAAACAAAAATCTTCTTAATTATCATTCAATATATTTAATTTTTGTACTTCTTATCTTACTTTCCTTCTCATCTATTGAACGAGGAAGAATTTATATTTTTTGGAGAAAATGCCAACATAGAGAAACTCGATCACGTCACTTGTCTCATGTGATGTGAATGGCAATGCTCCCCATCTACCCCGACACTCCCTCCAATGGGCTATTTTTTAGCAGTTCACTACGCGACAACGTTGCTACCATTTCACTTATTTCTATTACTTCCTGTATTTAAATAGAATGGAAGAAATATGAGAACTTTCCTAAAATTCACGTTGAAAATTCATGTTCACTGTGAATTTGTAAAATAAAATATATCAATGATATATGAGAGTACCAAAATGATAGAAATATTCTCGCTTTCGATCCAACGATGCATGTTCGAAGTGTCTGCGATACACATTCACGTTCCAATACACGTGTCTATGGTTAGTCCGTTAGCAGAGATTATAGACTGAAGAGAGGGATCAATGACAGTACGACCGAGGCTGGTTAGTGACAGCTCCTAGGTTATCACCGTGAGGAGAGTATCATCTGTCAACTCTGATCTGTCACGAGTGTTCTACTCCCACTCTGGGGTATGAATATACAACAATAACTAGCTAATTTTATTTATCAAACAGATTTTTTCCAATATTTTAGGTACATAGTTGAGTATATAAATGATTCAGGCAGCCCCTATAGATGAAAAATAATTTCTGTTACACGTTTTTGTCGCGACAAAGTAACACAGTGTTAAGTTTACTAGCAAAGTGTAACCTGCAAATGGCAGTTAGTTCTTTGTGTACGCCTAACGTTGTTAAACGAGGCTCCGAGCAGAAAATCAAGTTAGCCGGTGCAATGTGTTACATACACGTTCGTGCCACAGGGACGGAGTACGGAAAGTGTGAGATTTTCTTTTATAGTATAAGCTAGCAAAGTAGCAATTAGATTTTCATAACTACCGACGCCCATAGACATCCGCATAGAGGTTAGGAGTTAGTTAGTTTAGAGGAAAGGAGAGGTATAGATTCGTTGCCTTCATTTCTCCTCCCTCCAAAGGCCACAGGCACTTTACGCCGGTTATCGTCTTAGCGAGAGGTACCTCTCGTCGTGCCGGCCCAATTTGTGGATGAATGCAGCATGGCACTACCTCTTACTAGAATATATCGGTATCTCCATAGTACCTATTACCTATAATAGTTTTCTGTGAGATTTAGCGAGAAGTAAGAACTTATCAGTGCTAAGTTACTTTCAAGTTTTATAATTCTACTTCTAGTATATAAGGGAAGGAAGGGGAAGTACTATATAGGGTTTTATTATCTTTAGAGATAGCAGGTCTTAATATTTGACATGAATTTCAGCTGGATACGCTCCAAAGGAAATGGGTAATAGTAATAGGCGACGATCAGAAGGATGGATGAAGTAATCCTATAAAAGTAATATTTAAGTAAGTTTTTTTAGGATTATTTTAACCATAAGCTAATTATTAAAATAAACCATAGAAGAACGAACAGCTGAGCCACCTGCTGTTAAGTGATCATAACATCACCCACAGACATCCGCAACACCAAAGGTCTAATAGATGAGTTGTCGGCCTTTGAGAGAAGAACTAGGAGAAGAAGAATTAGGTATTTACAAAAACAACGATGAATAAAATATATAACAAAATATTTTATCTGTTACATTTAAAATATCTACAGAACCTCATATCATACCAAGAGACCAACTCATAAACTCAATGTTATTTGTGTATCGTCCGCAGCAGTGGAAACTAAAACAAAAATATTGTTTCGTCCGATATCGTAGTATTGGAAATTGAAGTTCAAGTTTATTCAAAAGCGATTTCAAATAACTGCAGATGGCTTTGACAATGAAAACAAATAATTTTTTTTCAATAACTTTTATTTCATTTGTAGTAAGAATAGTAATTTTATCTTCATAGTAAGAAGTAGCCTTCCATGCATGCACGGAGCCGAATTGGCACGACCGGGGAGACACCTCTCGCTTCCTCGATACCGGTGTAAAGTAACAGCTGTGCTGTCACGTTTCGATGGGTATGAGTAGCTGGTGGCCCATGGAGGTGGGAGATGGAAGGATGAGAACACATGTGTATACCTATACGCCCATAGAGTAGCCCGGTAGTCAAGAAAATGGCTCCAACTGCTCGTTAGCCCTATATACTATAAAAAAAAAAATTGCTTTCATAAAATTGCGCGGATATCTCTCATAACTTAAAACCACTCGACAGTGAACAGTTGGAGTGTTTAAATGGACCGCGGCAGAAGCTGTTTGAGTGCTTTATAGTGATACTAGCTGCGCTCCGCGGTTTCACTCACGTAAGTTTCAGTTCCGTGGAAATATCAGGACAAGAAATATAAGTTATTATATATTATATGCACACAAAATATCATGAAAATCGGTCCACCCGTTTTGAAAAAGTATGGTAACTAACAATGTGACACGAGAATTTTTTATATGGAGAGATTTGCGTCAGCTGTATTTCTGTGGAGATTTTATTTCATACCGCGTCTGTATTAGTGGAGAAGCTAGCAGACGAGAATTGTGGAGAACAGAAATGATAATCTTTTTTAATTATATTACATTAATGAACATTTTTATAGGATAAGTCCAACGAGCTATCAGAACATACAGAGTCGAATAATTATCACGCAAACATGTCGAGCTCCTTGCCTCCCTTCCAAGGGCCACCAGAAAAATACGAACCGCAATATCACTTGGAAGTGGTATTACTATAATACATAGATTATATTTACTATGATATTACGTAAGCGAGAGATTCGAGAGATGAATTCGGGTGCACCAGAATTTTCTTTCTTGGGGATTGTCCGGTTGCCTTTCTCTATTACCGAAAACAGACTCTACTACGTCGTCGAAACCGTGTAATGGGGTCAGGTTCCCACACTGACTTTCAAAGGAACAGGTTACCAATACGTCCGAATCGTACCCGCCAGTCGTCTCACTCCATGGGGTGGAGGACCTCTCAGTTGAACTGCTCTTAGTGTGGTGTATCTCTCTCCCTCAAGCCTATCCGGTACAGGTAGCCATAGTCTTGGAGATCACAGAGTCACCCAAGCCCTGGGAGGGCCCAGCATGTAAAGGTGGCAGCATCTTCGAAAGGTTTACGGGCTTGGCCTAGCTCAATCCTCAGCAGACATAAACATCAGTTTTATATCGTAGAACATTAAAGACGGCACCTGAGCGTAATTTCCGGCGAGCGTTAACAATCGTCACTTTAACTACAATTAGTTCCAATTATGTCGGTATTGACACGTTCTCGACATCCTGTGGCTTATCTCTGTGTACCTACAGAGACGTATTCAAACATGTTTTTGGACTAAGACGGAGGTTACACTATCAGGCTGGGCTCAGTTTAGTCTGTGATTGATTTTAGAATGACGGAAAACTGATAGTATAAACGCAGACTGGTGGATTGAAGGTCCATACTGACGTAATCGTTTAAATTTTCGAAATTTCGCTTGACACTCAAATCATTTTAAATATTTTAATATTTTCTGTTAGTCTGGTAGTACTGACGCCACAGACGGAACTGACTGTGTAACCTCCGTCTTAGAACGACCTTTAAATGGAGAACTGGACGATACAATTTGTCGTAGCACAGCTAATTGCTGTTCTGGCTGCTTTATTGCTAGCTTCAACAGCGTATGAGAGTAGTAAAATTAGGTTTGTGATCGAAAATTAGAATCAGTAACTTCATAACATATTAAAAACTGGTATCTGTTAATTAGGTGTCACACTGGTGCTCTTTCCTGCTATAATTTTGTGTATTTTCGTAAGTTTCACATTTCAACTTCATGCCCAAGTCTCTTAAATATAAATAAAAGCATACATGTATTAATAAAAAATAGATAAACAGAAATTTGATTGTACTTTTACTGCGTTTTTTTTTATGTGGAAACCGTTGTAAAATCAATTACTAACTAATTCAATATCCTCAACACTTGAAGTTTCACGGTTAATGTCTTCTCACAAAATCCGAGTGCAGAAATGGATTTAATTCCACCGACGCTCATTATACAAATTAATTAATTCTGGATTTTCCCAGCGCGTGAACAGAGTCAATAAAACCGAATGTTTCGTCTAATGAACATTTGCAACACGTTCAGCGCTACATCATCATCATTAACAAGCTTTATCCGTCCACTACTACAAACGCATTCTTCTTTAAATGTCAATATGACAGTTTCCTCATCATAACTACCACGCTTTCTTTTTCAACTACGATATCATTCTTCTTTAATATTGACATATCGCCTGATACTCGTAAATGCCTCGCAGGCAGGTAGAAACGAAAACTAAAATGCTAAAAACTAAAATAAAAAAAAAAATGTTAACCCGTCTCCAGTAACACAACTTATACAAGCACATTGCTTGTTTACGATCAAGACCAATGGCCTTCGGATGCTACAAAAATGCTCGAAATTTAAAAAAAAAATCGCAATCTAATTTGAAATCGTTACTATCAAGAACAGCCTAATTTAGTTTACAGGCTTCGATCTATTAATTATTCTACAAACTACAAGTTTCACGCTTCTTTATAGGTATAGAAATCGTCATTATCATCACCATCACTTATCCATCAACTATTAGGACAACTATAGGATTTTAGGCCTTTTTTAATGAACATCACGTATGATTAGGTGTGTCTGGGGATAGGTCGCTCCCTAGCGCTACTGCACTGAGATAGTAATATTACATTTCATTACATCCTTTTAATAATATGTAAACAAAAACATTTTTTTCCTTACATTTTGTCAAGGTATTTTCCACACCAGCTCTTAACTAGAAGAGGAAATTGGCAAATCTCTGAGATTACTTTGATAAAAACCATCACATTTTGATTTGATGTTTTTCTTTATTATTCTTTATTATTCTCTATATTTAGCTAGAGATATATCATAAAAAGTGTAATGTGTAGAACTTTAATAAATACGAACGTCATACGTGGAGATAATGACATATTAATTTCGTGGTCGGAGGCTTAAAAGTTGATTAAATTTTGTATTATCATCATCCCTGCTTCGATATGCGGACATATCAATTATTTTTTTCCTTGAAATTAAAAACCTTGAGTATTTAACTTCAATTCCAATCGAGTAGGTACGATCGAGCTTCAATAGTTCGATTTTCGCTCCGCTCCAGTACGTTTGATCAGATACGCCGCAATTGCATTAGTGAATCCTGACTAAAATTCTAAACGTCAAAGCTCGTTTACATCGAAACCGCTGAATAGATTTTCACAAATTCTGGTAGATGTGTTCCTAGAAATATTTAACGAAGTAATACTATCTACCTTTAAACACCTGTTCAAATTTTGACATGATATTTTCGATGATTTTACTGCAGGTCTAACTAAAATGATTGCGCTTAGTCTTAATATACATAATTAATATACACTTTTTTCACAATACAAAAAACAAAAAATTGTTAACGAGTGACTTAATACCCGTGTTATATGCAGTTGCATACACTACTTTATCTTCACTAATGCAATTAATCAACTAATCAAACATTGCGAAACATTAAATTCACGCGTATTGCCCCATTCGTTGTTGGATCGACGACTGTTTGACCGACGAGGCGACGACTGCTTTACCGACGATTTAAAATGTAATGTTCTTTGAAGATAAATATTTTTATTAAATACTTTAATTTGATTGCAAAAATTGCGGCGCGTAAATATATACTTTTTATAATTCAATGTTAATAAAATACTAGCTTCAATGTTGAAATATAATGTGAAAAAATCACATGACTTTACTTTTAAATTTCTACTAAACAGTAGTTTATTCGTTGTCTGTGGCGTTCATTTTTGCTTTCATTTTTTGTAGAGCTTTGTCTCTTTCTCGCAAATCCTTTGCAAGCTGGCATTGAACCAATGAGAGCGCAGCTGCAGCCACGCAGGGCCAATCAGGAGCGAACGCGCGCTGTTAGGATTTTGACATAAGGCTGTCTCACCACTCACTCTCTCTCACTCTCACACAGTGTTATAATGAGATTTTACGATATCGATTTGGATATTATAACATCATGTCAAATTGCTTAAATTGAGTTTTTTGTTGTCTGAGCTATAACAGTAGTTATTATAAGTCAAGTATTGAAAACATAAGTAGAATGTTGTATTAGTGTAGATAAAATATTTTACACACTTTCTCTTAAAAATAATTAAATATTACTCGAACTTATAATACATCATCAATAGACCCCACAGCAAGTTAAATTACGGAAAAATAATATTTTGAAGTTAATATTAATTATGTTGCCTGCCTAGGCTGCCTCATGTCCTAGTGGTAAGCGTGTACAACCACAGACGTGCAATCCCGGGTTCGAATCCCGGGTCGGACCAAAAAGTGTTATGGAGATTTTTCAATTTCTATAACAGTCCGGAGTCAGGAAGGTGGCGGTGATACACCCCCGTGCCTCGGAGAGCAGGTTGAGCCGTCAATCCTGCGTCTGATTTCTCTCTGATCGTGTCCAATTGCCGTCCCATCGGAATATGAGGGAACAGAAAGCGCAGTTGTGTTTGCGCGCACACGTCTTGTACACTATAGTATGTCCTGCGCAGATGGCTCGTCTTGTTGTCTATATAGACGACCGCCGTAAACAAAATGTGCTAGGAGAACATTATTTTTTATTCATTATTAATTATGTTTCAATCCCTCAGGGAGATAAGGAGATAATAACAGGGAGGACGCGCTGGCTAATGATCATTGTCTTCTGAATCTATTCACGATGTGAACGACGTATAAAAAGACGTTTTCAGAAATATTATGTTATGTCGACTGTCCAAAAACTGGAAGGTTCTTTGCACAGTGCAGCGGCCGGTAGGGGTTTAGATAAGAGTGGCGACGATATTATTACGTCTTAGCGTTCATTAACAGAGATCTATTTTCATGACGAAACGAATGATGAATACGTGTGACAACAATAATTCGGCCGAATATCTATTCAATATATATTTTGTACCTTCTATTACAAGAGTATTCTAGTTACTTACACTTGTGTACTACTGAAAGTGTTTAATATTCAGCAGAAGTTAGCAGGAGGTGGTTTACTTTCTTTTTAATATTCTGTAGCCATATGGCAACAAAGGAACCTGTATAATTTCGCCATGTTGTCAAAAACACAGAGAACGCAATTGGCTAAGCTCTTCTACTATTTTCGAGTAAAATACGTCAAGTACAAAAATTTGTTTTTGTACTTCAGTCATTTTACTCGAATAATATTCTTAGATAAGTATTTCCTCTTTTTTTCAGATGGACCTCTTACAGACGGTAATAGGTATAACTAAACACTACCATAGAACTGGTTATCGGACTAGTAAAGACTATAGCGATATTTCCTCGTATGGAAGGTATGTGTTTATAAACCGCTACTAAAGAAATCCGTAAGATTTTGAAAAATAAAATTATACCGGCGCAGGATCTATTTCTTTTAATTATTAAAAAAAAGCCCATTTCTATATTCTTATTCCATCCCGCTAAAAGAAATGAAATCACAAAGTCTGACATGCATTTGACCGGTTTTTTTTTGCTCCTATTTTACGATTTGATACAAATTCTGGAGCCACACACCGGCCGAATCGATCCAGCTATTCGGCCATGAAGCTCGCCTAATATTCGGTAGACTCAGCGTACGGCAGATGCACTGTTCATTGAAGCTGGGAAGTCTAATCTATAATGATTAAGGTGTGAATAATCATACCACTCATTGGTTGTTCACGATATTATGTAGATATACTAACATATTAACATAGTTACATGTATTTGGCAACACCCAATAACATAAATCAACAATAAAAATAATATTATATTATGTATTTTTGTAACTAAATATTATTATTTATATTAATAAGACCGCCATCCTGTATAAAACGAGTAAAATAATGTTAGGAAATGTGAAACATAAAAATTAAGAAAAGAAAATATAAAAATAGCTGCAAAAGATGTTTGATTTGATGTTTCAAAGAAGCTTGACGTAGTATCAAAAGGCGAAATAACGTTTATTCTGCCCGCTGACAAAAATGTTATTAATAAATACATATTGATAGTTTCGTTAGAAATTCGATCAAAACGAGCTTTGATATGAATTACAATAAATGTGCGATAGATCATCGCATTTATATATATTTTAGCTCCACAGTTTTATTTGCGTTTTCTGGACGAAAAGTGTCATTTTTTGAATTGTACTTTGTAACATATAATAATAGCTTTGTTTCATCATCATCATTGCCAATGCAGTCCACTTTTGGACATAGGCGTCTCCTATAGCCACGCCACTGGCTTCGATCTTCGGTTAACCATTTCCTACTTCCTACCCATCGCTTTGCGTATGTCGTTGCCCCATGTAGTCACGGACAGGTTTTATTTTCAAAACACAAGAACGAAGAAATAGCACACAATTAAATAAATTAATACTAAAAAGAGAACAAACAAGGTGTCACAAAATAGCTAGAGGGACCGCTGCTTGTTCAAACGTCGACAAAATCTTTTCACAAACTAACTCAATAACAAAATTTCAAGTATACAATGATAATGTCAATATACAGAACTAGACGCTTAGATATATAGATATAGTATGATTAAACCGGTGGTACTTAGATGTAATTTTTTTACGTTCAAAAAGTAATATTTATAATTATATTTTGAATACAAATTCATTTCATAGACAAAAACTTTGTTTGCAATTACAAAGAGCACAATCACAAAACAACAAAATTAAAAAAGAAATTGATAACACTAAGTATAAAAATACGCTTCAGTTACTTGGTGAAAGTTATAAGTAAGCTATCATCATGGAGATATCAGTGTTACAAAGTTATGTTTAGTGATACGCTTTGATATGCAAATAAGATCTTATCTGAATAGCTAAATGTAAGCGATTCTTAAGCGATGCGGGGTCGCATGTGTCCTCAATACCAAATTGCTTGGCACTTTTCCAGTTACAGATCAACTCTCACTTGGTACTTGAGAAACTTACCATACGTACGAAATATCGCGCCTTATATCCAGCTAATATATTTCCTTTGTTGGAAATGTTTTTTTATGTTTTGGTTTTTTTTTCTGTATAAATTATCAGAACATGTGGGCAAATCATAAGAGATAATATCGAAAACAGGTGACACTCCGTGGACATGATGCCTAAGATAGTTATATCCCTAATATATAATAATTTTGTGTGCATATCGGGCAAGTCTAAGATTCGCCCAACATCTATTTTGCAACCCGATATTTCCACGAGATTGAAACTCATAAATAACATCGGCGTGACGTAACAGTGAGGCTTGTGCAAGTGAAAGAGAATCTAAGGCTATATAGGAAGCAACAGAGAGAGAGGAGGGAAACATATTTATATTTTTGAACTGTTGCTAGGCTGTAGGCAGTAGTCTTCTTTTTTTTAGTATAGTATAAGGGAGCAAACGAGCAGTCGGTGACATTTTCATAACTAGTCATAGACGCATTAGAGGTTATATAGATTCGTTGCCCTCCTCCCACCTCCACGGACCATGTGATCATCCGCCGTGTAGCAGAAGGTAAATTCGTCATCTCTCCGAGCTTTATAAAACCGAATATATCTAAGGCCAATTATTTAAATGCCGTGGGAGCGTAATTACGTAACGAAGCCTCCAATAAAAATGGAATCTTTTATTCCCTTTTCTTACTGAAAAGCAATAGAGAATAAGGCGTGTTATTTCTCTTTATTTGCATTCATTTCCTTAGACGTCAAGTTTGCAGGCTTTAATTATTTCATCGTCATCATCGGTAAACTTTATCTGTCTATTGTTCAATATAGATAAGGAAATACATGCAGCCGAATTGGGCCTGCACGGTCGGGAAGGTACCTCTCGCTTAGTCGATACCTGCGTAAAGTGACAGCTGTGCTACCGCGTTTCGTGCGGTGTGTAAGCAGCCGGTGACCCTGGAATTTGAGAGGAGAAAGGAGAGCAGCGCATCTGTGTAGCTATGGATGGCAAAGATACGGCCCGCGAGCCGCCTCCAGCCCGCGAGCCATGTTCATACGGCCCACGGCCCGCATTTGGCCCTTAGGCCATATCAATACGGCCCTAACCATAACTACCACGAATATCATACCTGACATGAATGTTATAGTTGACGGAATGTATTGTCACTACTTGATGAAACTTCATGTTATATTTTTGTTAAATAATATACTTTTTTAAACTATTTCCACTTTTTACTAACTAAAATTACATTTTACATACCTATGGAAAATGAAAATAGTATAAAAAGTATATTATTTAACAAAAATATGACATGAATGAATCTTTTTTTTAGTTGAACCTGGCCCTCCTACGTATTAAAACCCTTACTATATAGCCCACTGCAATATTGAATTTGACACCCCCCGGCCCTGGTATAGCCTATATGCGGATGTCTACGGGCGGGGGTGTTTATGAAAATGGCTCCGACTGCTACTTCGCCCCCCCCTATACCATAAAAAACATAGCTATAGGGACGAATTTCTACTTAATATTTTTGGCCTGATTTTGCCTGATCGGCGTGATTCAGCTCTGAACAGAGCAAATTGGAAAAAATGGGGAGAGGCCTTTGCCCAACATTGAGACATATAATGGGCTTGATATAATAATATTATAATAACTAGCGACCCGCCCCGGCTTCGCATGGGTGGACATTTATTTTTTAAGCTCTCTAAAAAAAAATGTTGTTTTGTATGTATGTTTTTATAGGCTTTTTATTCTTGTTACATTTCTTTGTTTCGTACCTGCTTAACTCTTTTATTTTTGTTTTCAATTATTAACGCGCTGGCGCTGTGAACGTTCGGCGCTAGATTGTCGTTGGTGTACCTGCGACGATCTTACATTCTGCACCGCAAGGCGACGTGAACGTTCATCGCTAGATTCCCTTGCGCGTGCTCGTGACAGTCTGTCTCTATTTCCAGCAAGGCGCTGTGAACGTTCCGCGCTAGACTGTAGTTGGTGTACCTGCGACGATCTTACATTCTGCACCGCAAGGCGACGTGAACGTCCATCGCTAGATTCCCTTGCGCGCGCTCGTGACAGTCTGTCTCTATTTCCAGCAAGGCGCTGTGAACGTTCCGCGCTAGACTGTCGTTGGTGTACCTGCGACGATCTTACATTCTGCTCCGCAAGGCGACGTGAACGTTCATCGTTAGATTCCCTTGCGCGTGCTTGTGACAGTCTGTCTCTATTTCCAGCAAGGCGCTGTGAACGTTGGGCGCTAGATTGTCGTTGGTGTGCCTGCGACGATCTTACATTCTACTCCGCAAGGCGACGTGAACGTTCATCGCTGGTTTCTCTAACGCGTGCTCGTGACAGTCTATCTCTATTTTCAGCAAGGTGCTGCGAACGTTCACTCGCTTGGGAAGTACTTTCAGATAGCTGCGACAGTTTCTTTTTAGGCATATTGTTTATCTTGGGTTTATGTTAAAAAAATCCTACCTATCGTCAGACGAAAATAAATACCAGTTATTCGAAAATAATTCGAATTATTTTTTCTTTAATATTTGAAACGACTATAAAGCAAATATATTTAAGAAATATTGAATTAAATTATTTATAAGTATTTTTGAAAAGATCTTTTGATAATGAGTATCTAAATAGTCCCGAAATCAATTTTAATAAGTGCATTAATTCAGTAAATTTACTCAAATAGGCCGTGTCCGCTCCGTAGAGAGCCGACCGAGCGAGTTAGAATTATAAATTCGTAATATCTTTTGAATGGATTGTCTGATTGGAATAAAATAAAAAGTAACTTATAGCTATTGAAACAATCTTGTTCAATAAATAGTTTATTTGGATAAGGATTAGTATTTGAGGATAATATGACGAATAAACATAGGCTAATAATTTTAATTACTTTTATTCTATGGAAAAGTGGTTATAATGGGTAAAATATAAATGTTTGGTTTATACTATTGCGGACTTTTTTGTAGGCATTATTGAGCTCTACAACTTTTCTATAGAAGTCAACCATACATCTCTAACCATTTAGGCAGCGTTCGCGAGAATCGTTAACGTATGGCAGTTTTTTCATCGACTTACTCCACAATTTTCATTACCACGAAAAATCCTATCTATTTTCCGGGATAAAATATAGCCTATACGGATTCGGAAGAATCCCTCTAAGTAATGGTAAAAGAAATTTTGAAATCGATCCAGTAGTTTAAGAGCCTATTCAATACAAACATACAAAAATACAAAAATACAAAGGTTTCCTCTTTATAATATTAAGTACCTATATACTATAGATAATAATATTGTAACATGACACATTCATCTAAAGTGCTGTCTCCATGTTTACTGCACGATTCTCGAAGGAATTCACGCTGGAATCTGTCAAAAAACTAACAGATTACCAAGTTTTCTTTTATAAAAATATGACGCCTTAACTTACGCTACTCCTAGCACGTAATAAGATATTACTCGAATAACCGCGAGTCGTTAATCAAATACCTTCAACTTTAGTTTTCAGGATATAAAGCTTTAAAAATATTTTAAGTTTTTTGTTGAATACATGATATCAATATTTTTTTATGGTATATGGGAGCCAATGCGCAGTCGGAGTCCTTTTCATGGCTACCGACGTCCATAGACATCCGAAAAGAGGTTGTTCAGATTCGCTGCCCTCTTAACTTCTCCCACCTCGATGGGCCACCGGCTATTTACACAACGCACGAAACGCGACAGCACAGCAGCTGTCACTCTACGCCGATCTCATGTAAGCGAGAGGTACCTCCCCGGTCGTGCCGGCCCAATTCGGCTGCATTCAAGCAGTGTGGCATTGAAAGCATATTATCTTAAAACTAAACTATGAAATCGTAACAAAATAATGAAAATTAAATATAAGACAATATCATAATTTTCATATTCTATTTATAAAAAAATAATAAGTTCCTACATGATATTTATTGGAACATCGTAATAAAATGTATTTTAAGTACATAATAAAACTATAAACGAAAAATATTACCCACTATGTAAAACAGCTATCAATACCTATCAAACTTGAGTGATTGATCAATCTTCTCCACCATTTCGAAAGAGCACCAGAGCCTTTGGCTACTCGTTATTTATTAGTTCAATAAAAAAATGTTGTCCTCGTACATCATGGCAAAAAATAAAAAAGATATTTAAATATTGCTAACGCTTACAACTATAAATACAACATTGATATGAGGTTTGTTAGTAGTTAACAGCTTTGTAAGAGGTAGTACCACGCTGTATGCATGCAGCCGAATTGGGCCGGCACGACCGGGAAAGTACCTCTTACTAACACGGTGACAGCTGTCGCGTTTCGTGGCCGTGTGTAAGTAGCCGGTGGCACATGGAGGGGTAGGAGGAAAGAGGGTAGCGCATCTGTATAACCTAGCGTATGGCTATGGGCGTCGATAGTGATGAAAATGGCTCCGATTTCACGTTTGCCCCCTTATCCCATAAAAAATTTACAAAATGAAATAAAGCTAATATTCTCACTAACATTGCTTTGTATTGTAAAAGTAAATTTACTCACGACGTGATTAGAATATCGGAAAGCAATAAACTTTAGACATGAGTAACGACTGTGACGGTTGGCTTTTGTTAATGGCGGTTTATTGTTGTGTTTATTTTGCAATTTACTGGCGATTTTCAATAAAATAAAACTGAAATCAATGTATAAGTACACTTTTTCTTGGTTTACACGCTCATGTCCTAATAGCTAATGCCCTAGGGAAGCCATTGGTGAGAGAGTTGCACACCACCGGCCTTACCTACTTGACTGCAATATCTTGGTTCGCGATAATGATCTTTAATTTTCTATCTTTTACCAGCTGGTGCCTAGTAGTAATATTATAATCAATGTGATTTATTATTGTTTACTTGCAGTTTGCCGAAATTCCGATTTTCCGTAGGCATTAGCGATTTCATCGCAGTAAAAAGTGTTTTTGATATTGACCATTTAGTATCTATACACCATAAAAAGTTTCATTCGCATGCGTCCAGTAGTTTCATAGATTAGCCAGGACAAACAGGCAAACAAAAGTGTTATTATACTATTTAATGTCGCAATCAGTTTTTCGTAAATATATTGAACTAGCACTAGAACTAGCTAGATTTCGGATTATAAAAATCCCTATAAATTTTAACTTATTATGTTATTCTGATATGAAAGCTATATTACTGTAGGTACAGTTTCATGAAAATCCGTTCAGTAGTTTTTGTGTGAAAGAGTAACAAACACACTCACAAACTTTCGCATTTATAATATTAGTAGGATGTACAGATACACGAATTTTACTGTTTTATTACACGTACATAGATATAATTATCTTTTATCTTGTCATGCCTTAAACTGCTTTTGTAATAAAAACACAATCGAAACATTACAATAAAACAACTTTAACTGATTTTATCATGGTTTTGTTTAATTATTATTTAAGGAGCTTTATAGCAAAAAAAAAAAAGGTCACGGGTGGGTTGAGATGACAGATGTTCATTTGTCACAAGTTATGAAAAGCACTCGAAGATTTATAAATATTTAGTTGCTCCGATTTATAGCGCAAAGTATAATTGAAATAATCAGTACAGTACAGTAAATACAATACAAATTAAAAAAACCTCCTCCAAAACGATATCGGGAAAGTCTCAAATGAGATTCCATTGTCAAAGCCCCGCATGGCGCGGCTCCTATCGACCGCGCTTACGTAACGCGGGACGTCTCAGCCCCGGCCACTATTTGCTTTGCAATTCATGGACATTCCCCACGAAAACCTTTATTTATACCAATAATTAATATTCATTAATTATTATCATTACTAATTTAATACTATTGCTATTTCCCGACTGATACGACCTAGGGATCTTATTCGTCTCTGAACGGTCGGCAACGCATCTGTTAATCCTCTGGTGTTGCAGATATCTAGGCGTTGGTGATCATTTAAATTAGGTGGCCCAAATACTCCTTTGTCTCCTATATGCTATAAAAAAATGATTTTTTATCATAGGGCAAATGAGCAGCCGGAGTCTGACTCGTTTATTGACTACCGAAAATAAACATCCGCATAGAGGTTGTACAGATGTGTTGTCTTCTATCTCGTTCCCTCTCAAAACGCGATAATACTGCTGCACTTTACGCCGCCGGTATCCCAGAGGTACCTCCACTGTCGTGCCGGCCCAATTTTACTGCCATGCGTCATGACCACACTCTTACCACAATAAATACAGATGGATGTGAGCATTATAGTCGATGATCAATTCGAGCTTTCTCAGTATTTCCTTTCTTTACATTTAGATAATAAAAGATAGACGGGCTATTGTAATAACATCCCGAATCTAAAATTAAAGAAAACAAAAGCGATAATTTTTTTGTGAGTACAAAAAACACAAAGCGAATTTTCGACAAAGTTTTGTATAAACAAAACTTTTAAGAGGCTATTAAAGATTTTTACAATTCAGAACTGGTACGATGGAAATTATGAATTTCCTTTGTGTTTATCCTACTATACATATTCAAAGTTCGGTGTTTACGAGTTAAATCTGTCCACTGTGTCCTGCAATGTCATTTCATGTGCTGCATTCTGAAATTTCCTTTGTGTCTTCATATAACTGAACAAAGACTTCAGGACCACTTGGAATAATATAATTTTTGTAGATGTAATTCATAGCAATGTAAATGTGTGACAAGTCACCAGATATAGATAATTATTATTATCAATTTTATAGAAATGGGCGTTAAGTTGTAGTTTTGTCTACAGTAAACTTTGTTGCGTATTAAGTATGTCATGACGGTAGAAAGTATTTATAGAGTTAGAAATAATCAGTTTCAAACAGCTAACCTAAAATAAGATTTGACAGTGACCACTATTGCACATAGGAGTTAACCATTTTATCTATTGAAAATAACAACAGCATAATATAGCAGATAGAACTGAGTGCCAATTTGCCAAATAGTCTGTCCTTAGTTACATTACCTATTTGGTTTACAGTTTGTTTCTCCTTCACAATTATTACAACCTTCATACAAATGTGCCTCAGATATTAACATTCCACTACAGCTAGGATTGCTTGTTTGTCCCCTTTTGATAGTTTTTTTCAAACATTACTTTAGCTCATGCTAACAATTTTTAATGTGCACAATTCTGCTTGTGATAATTACGGACATACCTAGGGGAAGGTTGCTATGAATGGACCACTTAACTTTAGGACCTCCTATTTCACGAAATATGACCAACAAATGAAAACCAATTGCTGGAATTCATTGCTTTTTGTGTAAATTAATGATATATAAATTATTGGCCATGAAAGTTGAGAGGTTTTACAGATATATTAAAATAACTCTTCAATGAGGAGTTGCTTTCTTTGGACCACCGTTGCCATGAATGGACCACTAAGTTGCCATCATTGGACTTAGTAACATTTGTATTAACGGTCCAATGAAGGTGACTCAAATGAAACACAAAATAAAAATTACTTTTTTATTGAAAAGTTTTTATAATAATCATATATTTTTTTTATCAAATTGGAAGGCTTCTCTTGACATCTTTGGGAGTAATACCAAACAAAGAATTCTTCATTTCAACAATGTGATCCCTTAATTCTCTTTCTTCTAATCTCCTTCTGATCCTATCACCTGAACTTCTTCCGCAGCGTTTTGGTTTTTACCGTTCAATCTTCTTTTTAATGAGGCTTTTGGAACGCCATAGACTCGACTCGCTTCATGTTTTTTTCTTAAAAATTCTGCTACAAGTTTCATGCCAGCTTCATTCCAAGAATATAATTTCCTTATCTTTTTCTTTGCCGACATTCTGGAATATACAAATATAATCCGATTATAACAAAAAGGTCCGTAGGTATCTAGATACGTGCAATATAAAATATAGACAATACGAAAATACTAACTTTGATATTACATTTTCAATACTGTACAAAAATAATTCCATTTATATATTTTAATTTCAATTTTTATGTAAAAAAAAATAAAGGGAAAAAAAAATAAATTTAGAAAATTTGTATTTGTAACTATTGCTATATGAAATTCACACAAAGAAGAACATTTTTCAGAATTATACTAAATGAAAATAAGCAACTCGCTAAGTTTCTTTGATTGGACCGGTCCAATAATGGCGTCACCTTTGTGGTCCATTGATGGCAACTAGGTATATCAACATAATGAAAGCGGGTATTAAAAAACGTGCAAAGTTAGGTAAAAAACTTCATAGTCTCTGTAAGCACAGATAAATTTGCTATTCGGACACGATACAATCGTCAAACATGAATAAATACAATGCTACTTACATGGGTTTGTTGATGGCTCGATTTTTATATCACGATCATCGCTGACGCAAGTGCATACGTCACTACTTGCCACACGTCGCGAGGGCACTGAGGTTTGGCGAAGGGGCAAGGGGTGCTGTAAGGTTGCCTATCAACGTATTGAACTCGTTGTGACATGCATAGTTTTTGAAAAAATTAGATGGTCCAATGAAAGAGCCGGTCCAATGATCGCAACCTTCACCTAATTATTATGGAAAATAACACATTTTTTTAAATTTTCTTATTCACTCCAAGCTTCATCAAATAAAGTAGGATCCACTTACACTGTGACATATGAATATAAATATTGCAGAAGATAATATATAACTAAGCGTGTTTTCTCCATTGCCACAAAAGTACGTTTCACAACAAAGATATGATACTCAACTTCTATAGGAGCCGATTCAGTAAGGCCAACATTTGTATTCAATTGATATTGGCAAGAATTATTTGTTGGCTTCAGATAATAATTTCAACTTTACTATCGGCCTCGCTACATGCGGGTCTGAAGCTAGAT
>LUGF01013657.1:128184-146054 GCA_001625245.1 Calycopis cecrops
CTCTGAGCTGCAGCCCTAATAAGCCTCCACAGCTAGAGTTGCCAGGCCCAAAAGTAAAAAAGTGTGACACAGGCTGAAATTTTGCCGGACATTTTGCCCCGAAAGCCTGACTGGGTTTTTAAAGGAAAAAAAAATTGTAGCAAATTAGAGTAATCACCTACCTACCTATTTAAAACATAATGTAGTGAATTGGTGATACAAGACACGTCGTAATAGCCATGGAACATATGAACTATTTATGAGTTTTTTTAATATCTCGTTTAAATTGCAGAGCAGTTTGCTCTGCAATTTAAACTTTTTACTTTCGAACATCGTGACAACAAAGAATCTTGCTGTTGCTCTCATTTCAAGGAATAATCCCAATCCTAAATACATATTTATACAGCGAGATAAAGCTAAGCAGGCGGCCGTGGTATACAAAATATTAGTTCTTTTTTTTTGGAAATAGATACCGCTTGCCGCGTAAATATTTTTTTTGTAGGATTGAGAATTTGTTTTACATAAAAGTATTTATAATATAATAAGTTACTTGAACGTTTCAAAAGAAATGAAAGTCTCCATGCAGGGCCATCTGTGCGAATTTCTGTGAACTAGCTAGCTTCGAGGTTCAGTCGGTGGTTCTAGCAAATAAAGTTTTCGTTCTCTTCGTGGAAATATCACGCGTACTTCACAGATGGCGCTGAAAAAACTTTTATTTACTTACTATACATCGAAGACATTTCAAAAAAATACTTTCTATTATATTATCTACCTATACTGTGTTACTTGTGCTAAAAACTAGCGTTTTAGTTTCTTTAAGCGAAAACATTTAATCGGTGTCTAGATAATACATTAGTTATCACAATTATTTATATTAAAACTGTAGGTATGTTTTCCGAATAAAGATAAATAAATAAATAAAATAAATAGTCACCTATTTAATTTATTTATTTTAGCAGCAAAAAATTTAAACTAGAGGTCCTTAATTCATCTTTTTGTTTAAAACTTACCTACAACACAGAATAATTCGTAGTATTGGATTCGTTTATATTGGACCTTGAACTTGCCAGTTTTTCTCACTACTTTTGAATAAGCTCGCGACCCTAAAACTATTTTCATTACAAGTTTATTGATTTATAAATCTAAAGTTGTCCCGTAGCTATGACAATCACTAATTATTTTTTTTAGGGTACAGGGGGGCAAACAAGCAGTCGGAGTAGTTTTAGACTAGCGGAGGTCTTCTGGGTATAGAAAAAAGCTACGCATATTCTTATTTTAAAAAGATACGCAAATTCTTATTTTAAAAAGCTACGCATATTCTTATTTTAAAAAGCTGCGCATATTCTTATTTTAAAAAGGTACTCATATACTTACTTAATGTTATTTTCCTTCATAATTTTGGTATGCATGTGATGTTCTGATATAATGCGATACAATCTAAGCTAAATCAGAGGATAGTGATCCAATTTGGCAAATCTCGCCATCTCAGAACATCAAACGCTTCCTATTACGGAGAGCGATTTTCCTTTCAGAACTACGTATATAATTAGCCGATCTTCCTCGAGGGAACGTGACCGACTCCCGTCCGCCCACGTGACCACTTTCACGTGAGCTCTTTTTTTTCGCAAATATTTTTAAGCAGTCATCAGTTTTCTTTTTATTCCTTATTATTTTTTAGAAGGGAGGAAACGTGAAGTCAGAGCTCTTTGTTGATAAGACTGCCGAGAAATTACAGCTTTTTTGAGGCTTCGTCCAGTTTGTGAGTAGCCGGCGGCCCATGGGAGGGGAGGAGAAAAGGAAGGCAATGTATTTGTATATTAATTTTGCGGTTGTTAATTGTTTATAAAAATCTTATTTCTGGCCCAGTACCTACAGCAAAATTTTTTTTTGTGTTTGTAAGTTGCCGGTAAGGGGAAGAGTACAGAATTCACGGAGCTGTCTTCACCCGCGCCCGCGGCTTTTGCTGGCGCGCAGCTTCTGTATAATTACATAAATGAAAAAAAAGTACGGGCTCATTACAAGATTCGTTTCATACCCGTCGCTTCGCACGCGCGGTTATTTGCAGCTCCTCATGCACCGGCGGCTGGAGGGCAACTTGTAGAATTGTAAATTGAAGTAATTTGATGCGCGTCTTGTTACCGCCCGTCTGGCGATCAACGCCCGCCAAGTTTGTGGGCGATAATCTCAACCGCGACGGCTCCATGACCGCGCAAAACTCATGAGCTTAGAAATAAAACCGCAGATCCACGACCGCGGCGGGCGCGGTTGAATACCGCTCCGTGAGTTCTTAGTCGAAGGGGCTTCTAGTTTCGACGGCAAATGTACGTATAAAATATAGCACCGAATTATATTATGCTAGCGGACGCCCGCAACTTCGTCTACGTGAACCCGTTTTTTTGCCATAGTCGGTTAAAAAGTAGTTTATATACTTCCTCGCTAAATGGACTAACTACTGAAAAAAAATCCAAACGGGACCAGTAATTTCAAAGATTAGCCTGTTCAAACAAACAAACAAACAAAAAAACAAACTCTTCAGCTTTATTAAATAAACTTTTGAATTAAAGACTTGAGTAAAAGTAAGTATTTTGCTAAGGTTAAGTAGTAAAAGATGTGAAACATCTAGTGTAGTGATGACACTGGCTGAGTTGGACAAATTTAAAGATAATATTTGAGCATTTTAAGAGATTTCGTCGTCGCATAACGCGATGTGATAACTGATAATGCAATGTAACGCGACATACAGTGTAATGTGCATGCACATGCATCCGTACATGACGCTTCTTACATTAGGGTTGCCACATACACAGTTCTTACCGTTGTCGGTTATTAGAGGAACATTGAAGGAGTTAATAAGAGATTTTTTTGGTATAGGGGAGCAAACGAGCTGTCGCATCCATTTACATGTCTACCGACGCCTATAGGCATCCGCATAGAGGCTATACAGATACGCCCTTCTTATTCCTCCCACCTCCATGGGCCACCAGCTAGTAATAGTAGTGGCAGTAGTAGCTTATTTTTTATACTTAGTATAATTATGTTATGCATATACAGGTTTAGTTTGTCGTCACCGGTCAAATTTTCAGGTTTGGTTCGGAGTCAATAATACTTTTGATTTTTGAAATAAAAAAAAAATAAAAAATAATTAGATACAATTACTTTGTCCCATGTTAGAAACATACTTCTTGGTTACCACGTGGCATCTAGCTCGCGTGTCGCGAAGCCCGGCGTCCTTAACCTGGAAATCGATATATTTTGTGTACGAACAATCCATGTATTTTTAAGGACCATTTCAAATTGATTTTTATTTATCAAAATTACAATTAGACGAGAATATTTATAAAACACGCCCTTGGAATGACGTAAGTTTATTTTAAAATTTGGCCGGTGACCAAAAACTAACCCTGTATAGCATACGTTACCAGGGACTCATAAAACGCACGAATCGCGACAGCATAGTTCTCACTGCACAGTATTAAGCGAGCGCGAGGTACCTCCCCGATTATTAGGAACGATTCGGCTGTAATGGACCAAGGAGCTACATGTTTTAGATGTAACATAATAATATGTTATTATACAGATACCTACGTACAGACGGTAACCTATGTATACCTATGTATTTCTTTAGCAAAGATCTTAAAGCTATAAAACTCGTTAATAGGTAATATGCTAGGCTAGACTACATATTTTATTGTTATTATTATATTAAAATATTTAACTATGGTCGAATCTCAATAAAGCCTTTTTTCAATAAAATTATTATTGAAAAAAGGCTTTACTAATTTAATGGTGATTTCTACGAATATTTTGAATGGCAATTCAAATGTTAACTACGAATGTCGTAAGACCCGCTAGAGGTTCCATCTGGAGTATGGACGCTGTTAGCTATAACAATTGGTATTATATTATTCTAATAGCGCCAAGAGTTCAGTTTTTCTCCACACAGCGGCCGGCAACCCTACGAGCGTAAAATTGGCTGCACAAAATGGCTACGATAAAGGATCAATGCTTTTAGAGCAACGCTTGTTACAAATATTTACTTTCATTTTACAAAGAGCTGTAAAATATTTGCATATTTCGAACTATTGTTTCATATCTTGAATATCTGAAATATAGGATATAAAATTCACCTTTTACGTTTAGTTTAAACAAAATATAACAGGTATTTTGTGTGTAGTGGCATGCCAAAAATAGCCAAACAGATCGGGATTTTCAAAACTATTTAATAAGAATACAAAATTATTGTGTCATCATTTAATGCTTGACCCGTGAATTTTTCATTCTAGGCTGAAATTGAGTTTTGTAATTCTGGATTAAATCTCTGACTTTTAACTAGGTACTGCATACACATACACAACGACAAAGATCTAAAAAGCATAGATTTTTACGCTGCTCCTGGTAATATATCGCTTGTCGTATTCAGAAGATATAAGGAAGATGTCACAACGACTGTACTTCCAACCAATCCATCGCGATGTTGGAAGAGTTCCTAATATATCATAACAAGTGCTATGCTGCAGAGTTTCGTACGGTTTTTAAATCCCGTGGCATATTGGAGTAAAAAAAAGGAAGAAAGAATTTGGAGACTACCAAAAGGCTCCAGCTGCTGATTAGCTACTCAACTATTATAAAAGGTCGATTAACATAATATTAAATTAACAAGTTTCGTAGTAGGTAAGCACCTACTAATTCATAATTAATTATTATATGAATAACTATTATCGTAGTTGTAATTGGTTGGGCGTCTTTCCTGAACCTATTGGAATACATTATTAACGAAAAGGGCAGCTCTCCAGCGAGCAATTGGCAATATCTGCTACATTTCCAAGTGTGCTTCTGTTAGACCAAGCCTTATAGTTTATTTAGAACCCCAGTGGTTTATTTTTCAAACAGCTGTGTCCCGCATATTTCACGTGCGTGAAATCTATCTATAGCATTGTTTTTTTTATAAATAGTATGTTTTTATAACTCCAGATTGTGACATATTTCTGTGCCAAATATTTATATTCGTTAAATATCTTTGGCGTGACAGAACCACAAACATACGTATACCTTATGGCATCTATAATATTACTGAAAATAGGATAAGGAATAAAAATATTGAACTAAGAAAATAATATGATTAAAGATAAAAATATTTGTTCTTTGATGATTGTTAATATATAATGATTGTTTCCAACTTTTATATAACTTTTTATAGTCTAAGAGGGCAAACAGCATATAGGTTATATTACATGGGTTGCCCTGACCTCCTTCCTTTTTTTTGGAAATTACACGATAAAAGGTCAAGCGGCTTCGGAGGAGTAAAACACTGTAACTCACGATTTTTATATAATATGACATTATGTACTTCCTAAATAAGCCAACACTTGTATCTCTATATAATTTATGTATTAACTAGTAAGTGGTTGAAAGGCCATAAGAGTCGTCCCAGATTCCTGTAATCATACGCTCAGTTTTGTAACTGCATAAGTAATAGTAACAAATCACAAATTGTATTTAAGATATGTGAATGATACATACTATTATTAATTTCATGAACCTGGGCATGGTTGTAAAGTATGCACTTTAATCACACATAAGCTATAGAAATGTTAACTTTTGTTATTGTTTGTGGCGGTTGAAACAAACAACACCACGACAACTTAAATTGGTGACCCCGACGTGATTGGAACACTCGAACTTTCGATATGGGATGAAAGGTTGCGTTTCTGGAACTTCAGCAAATATGATCATTGGCCAAAACCTGTCACAAAAGCACGGGCTTACTGTCTAGAGGCTCCTGAATACTATTACTGATAGCCTGTATTCATTAACCATAACCATAACAAGATATTACTGTACATGCGATCGGGAGTGAAAATAGTTCTTTTTTTTCAAATGATCAATCACAGCCGTTTAGTGAGTACCGAAGCCCATAAAAATTGCCATCTGTACAGATCAGCCAGACGTGCTTACCTTCTTTAAATCCATACCCCCAATAAGCCACCAAAGCAGCCAAGAAACACAACTACGTATAATTTGATCCAGATATTCCACCCAGGTTATGCCAACCAATTTCGGTTCTAATACAAATGCTCTCTCAAACTTACTTAGCAACAAGTTAAACATTCCTCTACTCACTGATAACTTAAGAACCATAAAAACTACACTACTCTGTTCCGCATGTTCACCCGCGTCAAACAACTCAACAAATAGGGACATTTGTAGCGGCGTTTGACGCGGGTGTTTCACACGTCCGACCCTATAACTTAGGTATTCATCTTACACTGCGCCACTTACAATGGAAATCCGAAAATCACGTACGTACCTGAAACAATAAAATCACTATTAGAATACGGGAGGCTTTTTTGTAACGCACCTTATCGCGCGGTACACATTTATGTGCGATGGGAGCGATTTCGTAAAAAGATATGACATTTTCGCGTCGGCTTTCTTCGGTTATACTCGGCTCTCCCCGTACCACGTACACCTTCTCGCACAGCACTTTAAGTGCTTTATAGTGTATAGTCTTTATTTTTAATTACCAGCAACCCGCGCGGCGGTTTCACCTGCGTAAATTTCGATCCCGTTGAAAATAGAAAATCATCCCATGGCATACCACAGGAACTTTTTTTCGGTATAAAAACTATATAATGTGTTAATCCACGTTACTCACTACGTGGCGCGTGGGTGCCAATTTTCATGAAAATCGGTTCAGCAGTTTTTGCGTGAAGAAGTAACGAACAAACAAAAAAACATACAAACTTTCACATTTATAATATTAGTAGGATTTATTTTACATGTAACTTAAGATAATTATGTTTTAAATTTAACTAAGGTCCTTATACTTTTTTATAAACGGTAAGAGTGCAATCAGGTTGCAATCAAATGTCGAGCTTGAGACCGATTTGCAGCCACTTACAACAACAATTTCTTGTTTGTAATTGGAATGTACAAATTAATTCATTATTTCTTTTCTTTTCTTTCCTTCTTCAGATCACTGAAAGGCAAGGCGTAATCACCGACACCCGCAAACTGAGGCCTTGCACTCGCGTTGCTCGACTAAGAGATTTTTTTTGTTTTATTGTTATTTATGCATCCGTACAGTCAAATTAAGTATATCCGAACTCGTTGCCTATTTAGTCGTCGCTTAGATTTTTTTTTATAGGATAAGGGGCAAACGAGCAATTGGTAGATGACTACCGCCGCCCATACACATCTGCAAAACTCGAGGCTTTGCAGGCGCGTTGCCGGCCTTTTAAGTATAAGTAAGCTCTTTTCTTGAAGGACCCCAGGTCGTTTATGTTCGGAAATACCGACTGTGGCAGCTCGTTTCAAAGTCGTTCCAAAGATATCGTCACAAACCACACATATAGGTACGGTGAATTATTTCTCGTCATTTAACTTTATAAATAACATTACTTTAATTTGAGAAACATAAATCCTCACCGCATAAAATATAACTTAATGTTAATCTAGGAGTTACTAAGACTTCCAATCTTCAAGACAACATATACATATTACATACGTTAAAATCCGTCAAGCCGTTCAGAATGCAGCACAAAACGTATAAATCTACCTATACACAGATACAAACATCTATACATAGATAGTAAATACATTCCAATAATATGGTTAACCATTCTTCGGATGCAGTTGGGTAAAAAATGCAGCTCTCCGCGATTTCATTGACATAAATTTTATAAAGGCTTAACTCATTTTTACTCCTTTAGGGAACGAATTTACGGAATCCCTTTCTTATTGTTCACTTAGGCTAAGCAAAATTCCAGGTTCCTAGCTACAGTAGTTTAGGCTGAGGCTTTTTCTCTGATTTCTGTAAGCTCTGGTTTCGAGATCAGTTTGACAGAACGAGCGTCACAGTCACAGGGTTCACAGAACATGTTGTGACGGAGGCATCAGCTGTCAGCTCCGGTGTCACCGCTGTCCTATTTCTACTATGAGATTCATGCAACAGCTGTTTCAGTAAATCGGCCACCTTGTTTAATTAAATACTACAGATTGCAAAAACTGTTAAAGCTGAAGCATAATTGAAATTGCTTTGTCCGAACCGCAGCAAGCTATCAGCCCAGCTTTTTATTAAAATTAAATTGTCATGTTTGAAGCATCCATCACTTAACCGCCATGCAATATGACATTTTAATAATAGTAAAATACCTGCAGACATAAAGATGTTCAACAGTCAACGTCCTGCCAGGTTATGGAGTCACGTAAAATAAACATAATAACTTAAGAAGGGCGTCGGTCTGAGTGAAAAGGTCGAGACTAAGACAGAGACGTGCCTTTCATGCAGATGAGGGTTATGATAATTTATTTATTATAAAATTAAAACAACCACCAAATGTTTAGATATGTCAAAGTATTAAAAATTTAATTAAAGATCTGCCAACCATTTCATATCTATGTGAATATATATTTTTAACAAAAGTTTGTTTTAATTATGCTTGATGAACAAATAATATATTTTAAGTAAATATTATTTGTAACTAGCTGTGCCCTGCAGTTTCACTGTTAAATTACACGTGAGACCTCGCGGTGAGAGTACACCTTTATAAAAATCCCTAAAATATAAAATTTATTAAATTTATTAAAATTAAATTGATAAATATACATATCTCCGTTATTTAGTAAGTACTGGTAACACAGAGTAATTTGGGTACTTATGCGATTAGGCTACTGTACTGACTGACTAAAATCTAAGAACTTAGACACTATTTCTTAGATTTAAGTCCTTAGATATTAATTAATTGCCACTTCCATATTAGCTGGACGCCTGACTGTACCGAGACGTTCTTTCCATAATTATGGAAGTTGCAAATACAAATACTAGCCTACCTGTGGCCAGGTGTGTGTTTTGGGAGTCAAAATAAGAATAAACAAAATTCCATACAAACTTTAATCCCATTTTTATCCCCTTAGCGGTTGAATTTCTGAAAATCCTTTCTTGGTGCTCACTTGGCGAAAGAAACCTTTGTACCAAATTTCTAGTATATCAACGCATACCCAAAACTACTGTACCTTGAGTACAGTAGTTTTGGGTATGCGTTGATATATGTCAGACAGTTTTGCCTTTTATAATACATACAAATTTCAGCTCCTACAATCAGAAATAATTAATTTGATCCTAAGTTATTTTTCTTACATTATGTAATATACACAATAATTTTGTTCCTTCATTTATTTAAAATATTGTTCATTTTTATATCACTTTGCCCATATTTCGACTTGATCTTTCGCCTGTCGGCTTTAGCACGTCTCGGGTTCTAAATTCTAATGAAACCTCTTGTAGCCTTACCGTGACAAAAGGTAGTATTAATGTCAGTAATTTATTTAAAATTTCTTGCGCACCTTTACATTTATCATTGTCGACTCAAAACAAAAATACTGACACCTGTTTGTATACGGAAAATACAGTTTGTTCATAAATTTTACATTTTTATTAATTTTGTAAACTTTTATTTGGATTAACATATAAAAATAATCATCCCTTGACACCAATTTCAGATATCAGATGTAATATCTGAACATGGTATGGCAATCTTTTATCTTTTAACTAGCTTTAACCCGCGGCTTCGCTCACATCAGTTTTATTTAATGAAATGTATCCTATGTCACTTCTATCATTTTCATCTAAGAATATAATTACTCCAAGCCTAAGAATGTGTGTACAAAGTTTTAAGGTGATCGGTTAAGCGGTTTTGGTTTGGTTACTACACACATATATTGTTATTACTTCACACATTTTATCCAAAAGACTTTTTAAAAAAATCAGAATAAAATTTCATTACTTGACTCACAATGCTCCAAGCTGCTCTAGGGATTACTTAAGCGGAAAAACATTTGGCTCAAAGCTACCGACCTTTTTGCGTTTATTTCAAGTAATGTAAACGTCTGTTAGATGGCATATTAATATTATTAAGTATTATTATTCTAGTATAAGGGGGCAAACGAGAAATCGGAACCATTTTCGTGACTACCAACGCCTATAGACATCCACATAGATGTTATACAGATGTGTTGCCCTCCTTCCTCCTGCAACCTCTCATGGGTCACCAGTAATATTATCGGTGCCAGAACTCGGAAGCTCTCGCTTAAAATCTAACTAACCATACAGTATTTTCGGAGCAAATATATTTTTTTATTATTCTAGATTGTAAAAATATGTCTATGATAAAATACAATGCCCAAATTGTATGGAGAATTGCCCCACCCAGAAGTGTACATGCCCGCATCAGCTCCTTTGAACTAAGTGCTATTCCTATTCTCATATTTAATTTAATAAAAATGATTATCCTAGGACTAAAATAAAATATAAATAAAATAAAAAAGCTTTATTTGATTCCATTACAGCATTTTTGGTAGAACAATGTTATGATTACATTTCTTAATTAATATGACATGCAACATTAAAAAAAAAAAGTAAGTAGGTAAGTATAGAAATGGAAAATATAAGAAAATATATGAATAGTTACTGAATGGACCCCTCATGGGTAAAAGCCTCCTCCAAGGTTTGCCAAGTCGGTCTATTTTGTGCGGTTTACAACCAATTTTTTCCTGCTATTGAGGCTTCATCATCTTCATCTTTCATCTTGCCATCTAGCTTTTGGTCTGCCTCGATTTCTGGATCCATTGGGCCCTTTTCATTTCGTGACGTTTAGAGTCCACCTGTTATCTCCTATATCCTAGGACTAGTGGTAGCTATTTGGACATTGTCCTTTCAAGCAAATCCTTTTAAGCGTGAAAACATAATGCAACATATAAATTTTCACATTTATAATATTGGTGGGGTACTTTTTGATCTCCCAAATTTATTTACGAAGCACAAACAAAACAGTCAATTCATAAACAATCGTCACAGCTTTTGACACAAAAAGCTTTTAAGGAAGTATTTTAATGTTGTCTCTGCCATGAATAATAAAACCAGTCATTACAAATATCTTTCTATTCAATCTGTCCATTAACTTTCACAAATAATTGCTTTTCAATCGATAACATTCATTATAACTTCACGTGTTTCTACTTATACGCGTTGTATACCTAACGTGGAACACTGTTAGGGTCAATTCACACCAAAAGCGCGGCGAAGCGCAGCGAAACGAAGCGCAGTTTATGTGTCATATGAATTTCAACTTTATAATAATTACTATAATACTTATTATCGCATGAGAAACTCGAACGAGTCGCGCGGATTCGAGCGACTGCGCAAGGATTCGCTGGAATCCGCGCGGAAGTCGCAAGAATTCGATAATAAGTACTACAGTAATGAAAATAAAGTTTAAATTTATATGACACTGAAAATGCGCTCCGCTTCGCTGCGCTTCGCCGCGTTTTTGGTGTGAATTAACCCTTAAGGCTGTCACACATTATGCAGATGCGGTAAGATATCTGTATCTGAGCGCATATCAATATCGCTCTCTATACTAAACTCAAGAAGCACCACATACTACGCAGATAATTTCTATTTTACCGTCAAGTAAATGTAGACACTGACATATTACATTGAAGGGTGGTTTTGAACGCAGATAAAATCATCGTATCTGCTTAATGTGTGACAGCCTTTATTTTCTGTAGGAAAATTTAATTACATAAGCAGCTGCCCTGAGAGAGATCGCCGGCAGGATGTGTTAGGAACATAACGAGAAGCTTTAGGGCATGGTAGTGGGATGTCTCGGACCTGTCAACAATCCACGGAGAAGCACTAAGTCTATCACGAAGTGGTTAACTGATACTACTTTTTTTTTGTCACGCTAAGGCTACAAGGCTACTCTACTGCTACTACTACTATTCGTGGAACCAAATGTATTGATGTGACAAATAAGTAGAGAAAACTAATATAAAGTTGGACCTGAAAACCAGTGTCAGGCTAAGGTCCCACATTTTTGTAATACACGCTGTTGTCAACCATGACCTAGGTTTTCGTTTGTGTTTTATTATTAGTTTATTTTGTAATAACTCTTTGTCTTTCCTTAAAAATATTTTTTCTGTCTAAGCTGTCTTGGCTCAGTGAGTTTTGACAAATAAAGCTATTATTTGTATTTTATTTTTATTATATTAAAGGGGGGCAAACGACCAGCCGGAGCCATTATCATGACTACAGACGCCCACAGACATCCGCACAGAGGCTTTACAGATGAGTTGCCCTTGTTTCTCCTACCACCTCCATGGGCCATCGGCTACTTGCACACTGCACGAAACGCTACAGCACAGCTGTCACTTTACGCCGGTCTCGTGTAAGCGAGAGGTACCTCCCCGGTCGTGCCGGCCCAGTCGGCTGCATGCAAGCATGCAGTGTGGCACTACCTCTTAGAACTTAACTTTAATAATATGTACTAAGGAAACGCAGGTATCAAATAAAAAGCACACACAAATACTCACAGGTTTCGTAAACCATACCAATCCGTTAATATTACACATGAACCGTAATATCCTATTTTCGGAAACAATTTTCACCAGCCCCTTGGAGTCTCCGGAGAGAAATAAAAATATTGCGGGCGCACGCCGACGATTGAATAATAAATTTGGAATGGATAGCCAACTGAAAAATCTTATATCACTGCCCTATATATAATTTGACTTATTACATAAGTGCGTAAGTAGTAGTGTGTGCAGCGGGCACGAAGGTGCGATGACTATAATAGACCTTAGCAGTCAAAGATTATCCGTGAAGGTCGGCCTCTTTCACCCTAATCTGTAACACCTATAATAGGTTATAAGACTTCCTCCTTCCATTCATGCTATCAGAAACCGTACGAAACTGGCGCGTTTCGTAGCAAATACCTATATCTTTTTAAAGTGAAAGTACTTTAGATAAAAAAAAGTTATAACGCATACCGCTAACGTTTACATTGATATGAAGGCACATAATGTGTACTATATTTCGTTATTATAAGTATATTTTGTTACGTCGTTTACGGTTAAAGACAGCCTTCCTCGCTACATGGACTAACTAATACTGAAAGATTTTTCAAATCGGACCAGCAGTTTCAGAGATTATCGCATCCAAACAAACAAAAAAGCAAAATCTTCAGCTTTATATTATTAGTACAGATGAATGATAATAATTGTGGCAGCAAGCCATGTCCTATATCAGACATGTACAGATAGTGCCCAGGAAGTTACAAAAACTCTACATGAGAATAATACATTCTTGATTTAAAGCAAAAAACTACATAAATATAATAAATATTTAATTCAAAACAACGCTACATTAAAATTTTCCCATACACCTGTGTACAACGAGATATGTGTAATGGTATATCTTGTTTATTCAAGCAACCAAATAAACTCAACAGGATAAACTCATTAAAACAATATTTGTTTTCATTAATCTCAGGTCCGCGAGACACTTCTGACATTATGAATATTAAGTTATTAACGCACGAATGATTGATTGTCAATTAATTAAACTGACGCGCTTATAATAAAAGTAAATGGATATCTGCAAACAATCGGTTTACGCGTTTGGAATTCATAATTGCGAAGCGGTTTACACAAGCGAGGTTATTTGACGCGAACACAAATACACATTGTTTACGCGGAGTGTGCGTAAACGTAAAAACAAATGTTTTTTAGCGAGTCGATCGACGGGCGAGATAAACGGTTTTAGGATTATCCGGTCATCTCGGAAGCTGCGGGTTTAAACCAAGCCTAGCTCGTAATAATATTTTGTTTTTGTTTAAAATTGGTTGCATTGCTATATACTATTGTTGTATTAGCTAAAAAAATTGTTTATTATCAGATTCACTATCGTCTACCAAATCACATGTGACTTAATGGATTGCCGGTATCCGCTTACAAACTAAACTGTTACATATAAAGTAAATGATGTTTAAATTGTAACAATAAGGAGAATGGGTTGTGGCTATGTTTCAACATGGAGACACATTTCTCATTAATTGCTCGACGACGAACCGCGAATAACCGTCGCGCGTCGTAATTAAAACCGCGGCGACTCTTCAGTCGATCACACAACTAGGACGTGTTTATTGACGACCTGAAAAGTGATATTGAGGGTGTGTGGTACTTTATTTATCATATCAATCAACATACGAAGATCCTGTGAAAGCTCGCTGATTTATTTTGTATGCATCTGTCTAGCGCGAGAGTATCATTTCCGAAAGTAGATTTACGCCGCGGATCAAACATAAACTTTATGGAATTTATGTCTGTATCGTTTTATTACATCCGATCTAGATTCAATGTTTTGCTTCTCTTAATAATAGACAATAAAGTGAATCAAATTTGTTTATTATGTTCCCAACATACATATTGACGTGACCGTACCGTTTGTTACTACAACTTAAATTATATTTATTAATATATTTTTATTTATTAATATAATATATTTATGAATAAATTTTTATTCATAATAGTATTACTTTTTTTAGATTATCTTTGTATATTTATTCTAGCCTATTTTTAAGTAGAAAGACAGAAACAATCAGAGCCAATTTCATGACTGCCGACGCCCATAGACATCCGCTTAGAGGTTATAGAGATGCGCTGCCTCGCCTCCCCCTCGACAGGCCACCATACACCCCTTGAAAATCGACAGCACAACTGTCACTTTATGCTGGTATCATGTATTACCGAGAGGTACCTCCCAGGTCGTGACGTCCCAATTCGGCCTACCTCTTAATATCTAATGTTACTGTATTACGATTGTCTTGGATTATTTATTCTAGACTAGCTCCTATCAAGTTAAGTCCATCTTATTTATAGTATTTGCATTCCGTTATTAAGTTAATATTGATTCCACTACAATATCTTCAGGAGGGTAGTTTTTGATGTCACTGTCCGACGTCCTTACCCTTTCAATCATATTGTATACGACGTCACCTGTAGGTCTTTTTTCTTTTTTTTTTTGTTTTCCCGGGAAAGTTAATTTACACACTGCTATTGGACCTAGAGTGAGGTCATCGTAAGGTCCGATGGGTGTGTGTGGGACTCCCGGATGAACCGAATACCCACTATGACCCCGCGGAGCCATACTGAGCTGCCCCGGATCTGTCTGTCAGGAACTTACCTACCTACATGAAGTAGGTCTTGAAATTAATTTTCATTTAAAAACATCAGTTATATGACAACGACAATAAGGTGAATATACTAAAAGACAAAATGTTGTCAAGTTAATTTCGCTTATGAAAATCTGCAAAATTAATTTATGTGTATGTCGCACCTAGTCGTCTACGTATTAATTTTCACCCCCGTCACGCGGAGTTAATGGATTAAAACTTCTCAAGGTTGCCACATATGTCTCTGTACAGGTCTGCACTCGTTAAATCCGTAACAGCTTGGGATCAACAGCAAAGTAATATATTTAAACGTCCACTTGGAATATATATAAATATGCCACACAATACGACAAAATGCGTCCACTTGGACGTATTGTAGTTATCTGTGGTATTGTCACACTTTTTTGATACAGTACAAGAGAGTACTGCTACTGACTAACTATAAGAGCCTTAGCTCGCCATGCTAGAGTTTCACGAATGTTTCAATCAAAGGGCAGCCCTGGACTCCTGGACTGGCCGGGTCCGGGCTAAGAACTAAAGCCTGCGCAGACGAGGGATTTTTGTCCGCGGACCGAGAAATGTATGCAAAGTACCGCTTACTTTTAATCCCTCGTTTGCGTTACTCCATACAAATGTAAGCGTTCTATTTTAGCGGACAAAAAAGTCCGCGGAATTATATCCCTCGTCTGCGCAGGTCATTGAGTCACTCCGGAGTGCCTTAGAGCAATTCCAAAAAATATAAAGGCCATAGCCTTAAACAAGGCCAGGTTTCTTTGGGGGAATACCTTTATGTACGCGGGGACAGTGCCGGGTTCGGCAATTGGGCTGCCTCTACCGACTAAACCCCTGCGGGTGCCTTCAGCCGCTGTATCTACAAGCAGGATATAACAGGATCCCTCCAGCGACAGGCTGGGCTCGGCCAGGTACTTACCCAACCTTAGCTGTCAACAACTAATACGAACGTATTAGCTACTATTATTTTCGATACCAGGTGTAAATAAATATATATGTTGTAGTTTATTTTTGGGCTTTAACACGATTAAATATTTATGAAACGGTATTAAAGGAAACTTAAACCAGCCGAAAGATAGAGGTACCTATATGTTTTCGCTAATACCTTTTAATAAATATTTAATCGCCTCAAACCCGAAAACAAACTACGAAATGTGTAACAAACTCGAAAGGCTCAAACCAGTATCAATTAATAAATAAATTAGGTAGTTCAAGGTGAATGTGAGTAGCAGGAATTGACCATATTGTGATCGTTGAAGCCTTTGTTTTTAAATTGGCCTGCTTCGTGGTCTAGTCTAGGCGATCGTGGTCAATCACAGTCGTCAGGTCCCGAGTTCAACAAAAAATTTTATTAGTAAATTTCAATGTCTAACAGCAGTCCGGTGTCAGGAAAATGGTGGGGTTGCACCCCCGTTCCTCGGAGAACACGCCGACGATTCTGCTCCTGATTTCTTGCCGGTTGTGTCCGATTTCCGATCCATCGGATTACGAGAATGAGGGAATAGAGACTGAACCTGAGTCTGAGCAAACTTGTCAATTTGTGCACTATAATATGCCCTGCGTAAATGGCTCGTCCCTATAGGAATGGTCTAAATTCGGCTAGGACGACGACATTTTAAATCGACAGTTAATTAAAAAATCGTAATGCGTAACGTACATACGTACCTTTACACTCCCACAAGTTCGAACATTCGCCCATACTGATAAAAGATGCAGCTTTACAATAAGATCTTTATCTTCTTCAGGCAAACACTGTTTCACGTTTAAAAAGCATTTACACCGCATAAGTCGCTGATCCATTGTAAGTATTATAAACTCCCGACAAGAGAACCCTACTCCTGTAAGATCTGACGGAGACCCTCAGCCCCTGTATCTGTAAGTAAAAAGGAACTCGGGCTACATGTTGGGTTCGTATCTATAGGATCCAGTCTAACCCTCAGCCGCAGGGGAGTTGTCCGGATCGCGCATATTGCCCCCGCTAACGTTGGGAGCGTGCATTGGGACCCCTAACCCCTCCCTGCATAATAAGTGATCGTGTAAGAAGAAAAATAATTCAAATCAATCTTCATGAAATTTCCCAGACTTGCTCCTGTTTATCCGTAGCTCTAATGTATCATAATTTGAATGGCTCCACGAAAGTTACTAAAATGAAGTGGCTCATTAGTGGGCTTGAAAATAATGGCTGTAATTAAGGGCAACTAATTATTTAAGGACGAGGAATTTCCCTGTTTTATATTTGCACATTTAGCGAGAGGACGATGCTGCTATCATTTAATATTTAATGATTTATTTGTACTCGGTATAAATTACAGCAAAGTTACAAATTCGTAAAAGTGTAGAGTTTGTCACTGTCAATTACTTGATTGCACATTAAATATTATGCTCTATTAACGACATTACATGTATCATCAAAAGGTCTTCTAGTTTACTGAATATATTTTTCACAGTCGAAAGGCCGGTCGATATTGTATTAATCACAGAAATACTAAACTAGATCAATTGCTCACTTCATTCTGCTTATCAAACTAGGTACGTTTAGTAAAGTGCTATCTAACTATCAATTTCCTGTCAAACTTTACTTGTTTCATAAACTAATTGATTGTAGACCTTTATACAATGGCTCGTCCATCTACAAATTATTTCTATAGAGCAGAATCTTTGACTTTTTATGATGATGTATTACTCGATTAGAAAATATTTTTGCAAATAAATGAAAATGTTAATATTAAAAATAAAAAATACTCTTTGAACGTCTACAACTACTACCACCGTTGAACACCAGCCCTGTCCTGAGAAGAACCGACACAACATACTCAGCGGGACTCATGTCATGATGAATCTATAAATAGCCCCTGCACCACCAAGCTT
>LUGF01013657.1:162936-174048 GCA_001625245.1 Calycopis cecrops
CTGATATTAAATGATGGCGTATGTTACAAGTTTGTCATTTAAGTTGGAAATTGCAGAATTTTAAAAATTTAAATTTTATAATAATTATTTACCTAAGTGGTAAAAAAATTTACAACTAAGAGGCAGTTCACAATGCTTTCGCTGACCTGCACCCATAAGTTTTTTTTTTGGTATAGGGGGCAAACGAGTTGCCAGAGCCATTTTCAAGACTACCGACGTCCATAGACATCTCTATAGACATCGGCATATATTATATGCGTTGACATCCTTCAAATACATTATTAATTTTAGGTTGTAAACATGAAAATGTATTTAAGATACCGTTTGAAAATTAATAAACATCTACTTTGGCGTTTGTGAATATTGTACCCGTCAGGGGATGAGAAGGTCGTTAAAACTTTGTACGGAAGTCCGTCATTTTGATAGCTATAACTTGATACTTTATCATGGGGTTACTGATTCAAAATAAGTCAATAACTGTAAGTTACAACTTTATGAAAATTTAAGCCTTATGAGAGTGAAATATGGATGTAACGTTTGTATGTAAGAATCGAGTTTAGCATGCCGCGTGCAGCGGCTGGCTGCAGGAGCCTACCGCTGAACGCGGCATGCATGCCGCCGGATTGGGCCAGCACGGCCGTGGAGGTAACTCTCGTAGCGGAGCTATCGCATAGCGTACAGTGTGTTATGCCGGCCATGGACGGGGAAGAAGGATCATGTAACTCATCTGTATAATTTTAATGGGACGTCCATGGGCGTTGGTAGTCATGAGAATGGATCCGACTGCTCGTTGGACCCCTTTAATTATTAGAAAAAAAATACATATGTGAAAGCGAAGGGCGTAGATGAGTATAAAATCATAGAAGCGTAAGATGTACTTGATTGACCCTACATAATATATCAAGCGATCTCGAGTTATATCGAACATTAATGAATCGTATTACGCATCTGTCCTTATCTCATCAATGAGTCGCACTGTGGGGGAACTATTTAATCACTGCGATCAATTATGTTGTACACGAAGGACATCAATCAGGGATATTAATAACCACAAGCTTAGGAATTGCGTGTCATGTTATGACAAAGACGTTCCACGAAATTAGTTCTACTAATAATTCGTCAATATCGTAAAAAGAAAGGTAAATTTTGGTCAAATTTTAGTCTATTTATGTACCTATAATCTATATATTCTATATATTCTATATTTATTTTTTCCATTTATAAAAATAAATATGTATGTGTATGTAAGATATACAGGATCAAGAACTGAAAAAAATATTTTTGTGTCCTATCAAGTTTAAACAGATTTATATTTCCTAAAATTTGTTTTATATAACAACTAGCTGATTCGATCCCGCAAAAAATTATCCCATGGGGTCCCATAGGAACATTTTTTCGGGATAAAAACTATCCTATATGTAAATCCAAGTTATTCTCTATATGTGTGTTAAATTTCATGAAAATCAGTTTAGCAGTTTTTGCACGAAGGAGTCACAAACAAACATACAAACTTTCGCATTTATAACATTAATAGGATGATATTTATTAACAAATAACATTATAGGTCCTGCGGTTATATAAGAACGTAGGTTATGACTTACCATTAGTCTATTATGTTGCTCGTACCCCCCTACACAAAAATAGAATTATATATGTTGTAAAGTAATGATTAAACTAATAAATAAATCACATCACGAAACGAGGCTGATAGCCAAAAGATGGCGCTGGCAATCCTAATCTGTAAATAGTCCCACTCGACCTTGTAGTGCATACGGAATTAATGAAAGCCAGATTAAACTACTTACTCTAATCAGTCCAGACTTTATTTGAGTAGATGTATCCTCCTCACGAATAAATATCTCTTAATACAGACCGATCAGGGAAAGATTATTGGGAGATGTTTATCTGATTTGAGTAGACGTAGCGTTCTATATCTATCCATTTCTCTCTTCCTTTTTTACCTTTATCATAATAAATGTATTGAAAAACCTATCAATTTTACAACTTAGGAACGATGACGAAGGTAAAAAACTAAATAAGTAATATATAAGTATATGGCAATTTATATTAAAATATATGGCGTGATCATATCAGACAGCATTGTTACAGAGATAATCATTAGCCTTTATCAGTCCACTGCTGGACATATGATTTTTTTTTTATGATATAGGAGGGCAAACGAGCAGCCGGAGCTATTTTCATGACTACCGCCGCCCACAAACACCCGCATAGGGGCTATACAGACGCGCTGCCCTCCTTTCTCCTCCCACCTCCATGGGCCACCGGCTACTTACACATCGCACGAAACGCGACAGCACAGCAGTCACTTTACGCCAGTCTCGTGTAAGCGAGAGGTACCTCCCCGGTCGTGCCGGCCCAATTCGACTGCATGCAAGCATGTAGTGTGACACTACCTCTTACCGAAAACTTCATTTCATTCATTGAGCGCCAAGACGACCGATCTCATGCTTCTGTCCTCCAATCTGTTGAATGTTCGACCATGTAGAATGTTCATCTTCCTGTGACGATAGGAGTAAGCGGGCTATACGGGTGAAACCGCGCGGCGCTACAGGTGTTATATACAATTGTTACAAATTCTTAGCACATGCATTGAAACTTTAATAAGTCTCTCATTATTATGATATAGGCCTAAGGCCTAAATGGTCTGACTAGAATTGAACTAGCGCTAGAACATTACTTTAACTTTGATTATGTGATTTATAAAAATCCCATTTCGAATATCTTTGTGTCTATGAAGTTTGTGCGATCACGGCTTTAGTTCGTCTTTACTATCTGTTAAAAAGTACACTCTCTATACATTTATGCAATCGATTTGAGATCCGAATTTAAATTTCTAAAGATCACACAAAATTACTTTAGTCTAAAGGCATTTCACGAGACGTGGCTTTTATAATAAGGGAGAAAAGTAAGTAACTGTATAACTTAACATTCAAATCGCATTTTCCATCATCATGTATAGCGGCGAAACTTTTCCCGCTTGAATATTGTGTTGCACGTGAACTGTGCAGCTAAACTTAAATTATCTATCCGATGCGAGATACAACGTAAAGTTTCACCGTGCAGATCTTTGACTTGCAATATTAATGCTTTAGTCTATATCTTATTCTACAAATATTACCTCTCTATTATACTATCTTATCTACAATATATATTATCCTATACTTTAATATATCTTAATATTATAATATACAAAATTTTACCTCGTAAAATAATGGTTCCTTCTAAAAAGGTTTTTCGCGAGTGAAATAGTGGGACATAGGTTCACTATATACGTTCTTATATCGCGTCCGACGAATAAAACTAAAGTTGGAGGATGTACTCGAAAAGGTTTAACTGTAGCAGCTTTATGACTGGTGCGCAGTATTCTGTGACCTTTGCTATGTCATTAAAAGACACTAAGAGATCGTTTACTTAACTATTCATTTAAACTAAAACCATTAATGGATTTACGCTACGTGGCGTTAATTTAACGAAGTCATAAACAGCACTAGACACAATAATGGCTAAAGATGATGGTGTACTATGTATAGAGATAGTTTTCTCAGTATTTACTGTTGAAGTGAAATATTTCTATTTGGTTTCACGGATACGGCAATTTGTCGCCTGCTACAAGCTTCTGATGGAACCAGTAGAGCGAAACCATTCAGCGAATGTACGAACGCTGCGATTAGCTTCATGCAACCTTTTCGCTTTGGAAGCAAATAACATTTCATTCAGAGGCGTAATTAAAGTTCTGCCTGTGGTGCTTAGATTAATTATTGGTTTCTTTGATTGGCGCTGCAGATACTATTATTAGTAAGCTGTGATCTTTGGAGAAATGAATATAAATACCTTTCCCTGAGCTTTTCAGTGCCTGGAGCAGATTTGCAAAAATAATTATATAATTAAAGATTTCTAAAACTAATACTAACTAAATTTAACTACTAAGAATAAAAAAAAATATTTTTAAACAATTTTAATAAATTCTTCCACTGGTAAACTATCCTAACTCTGATAGAGAAAGCAAGAAGAATCTAACTTTGATTGGCATATGCCTAAAATATTATGATAATTAATGGTTAAATTATACTAAAATGTACAAAATTACTTTAACAGCAGGCAATAGCACTTTGTTATCAAGTGGACTTGCTTTTAACATCTTACTTCATTTTCCCAACTCATTAAGAAAGTATTTTCGATTACACTCAAGTAAGAAGTCATTAGGTATACTAATTCAAAAAAAAAATATTAAATTTAATTTTCTTTGATTATTAATACACAAAAAATTCCAAAGCAAGACTAGAGTTCTCAATTTCGCAATCCACCACAAGACGTGGCACAAGTGTCAATGAAAAAGGCAAAAGAAAAAGAAAATAGTAACTACCAAAGTATTAATACTTAACTGAATGTCTGCTACGAAGTTTTCAACTAGCGCAAAAGTTATGACCGAAGTAATTGCTTGAGAAATAAGAAAAATACTTTTGCATAAAATGTTACGGAGCATTTTATGTTCATTAATAATTTTCGGTGTGATACAATTCGATACAAGTTGGCTGAAATGGGTTTATGATGATGTAGCATCTTATCGTCGTCAGTAGGTACACATTAGTACTCAACTCATCTTAATCACTTAAAAACCCGCCTTTCTATGTATATGGATTCCATACACTTACATTAATCGATGGTCATTTAAACTCCTTTGCTATTGATGATATATAAAGAAGATATTAATATATAGATATTATATTATCGTCTCTATACATATAAAATTCTCGTGTCACAATGTTAGTTACCATACTCCTGCGATACGGCTTGACCGATTCTCATGAAATTCTGTGTTCATATCGGGTTGGTCTGAGAATCGACCTACATCTATTATTCATCTTGATGTTCCCATGGGATCGAAATTTACGCCGGTGAAACCGCAAAGCTCAGCTCGTACTAATATAACTTACACGATACCGGCGTAAAGTGACAGCTGTACTGTCGCATTTTGTGCGGTGTGAAAGTAGCCGGTGGCGATGAATGTTTGTCTGTAAGTCTTTAATAGAATATAATGAATGATGATCAAGTTTTTAGCAAAATTATTGTACATGAGCCCACATAGTATTGTAATATTGAATTCAGCTCAACTTTAGGACCACATATTCATATGACAAAACGACATAGTAATATTATTTTAATGACCTATAAAAGTTCAATCAAGTTAATTTTCACACAGTGAAATAGTTATTTTGAAACAGTGCCAACTTTTGGTTTACGCTAAAGTTTTGTGCGTACTGTATCGCGTGGTGTAGTGATATTTACGTAAATACTTTTAAACTGGGTTAATCTTCGAAACGTGGAAGTGTCGATGCTTAATCATTTCAAAATTAGATGATGTTGCAGTTGACTCACGATGCCACGTCTTGGTAAATGCGTCTAAGTAAAACAATGTATGTTGGTCAAATGGGAAAACTTTGTGTAAGTGAGGTAGTGATGCCTCCCCCACGACGGATATCCACCTTGTCGTGGTGAGGGGGCTTAGTAACTGTGGGTTGAACCACCACCGTTAAGACCACCCAAGAGGGATCCCAGGAGGGGCGCTCGGAGTGAGCTTCCCCAAGGTCCACTCTAGATGCGTCCATAGAGGAGAGGAGAGAGAGGAGAGGTGTTTCGGTGTGTCGTTGCTGTGCACCCTGTCTCCCCCAAACTTAAGGGGGTCACCGTCAAATGCGTTGGCGGTGGGGCCGCAGAGGAAGAGGAGATGCGGTGTGTCGTTGCCGTCCTCCTTGTCCTCTGCGGCCGTTTGATGGTTGGCGGTCGGAGTCAGCCAATGTCGGAAGTCCACCACCCGTCCCTCTGAATTAGCAGATATCGGCGTGGATGGAGCGAGAGGAGCAAGCCACGAAGGTGGTCCCAACCAACTTCGTGGCTTGCTCCTCTTGCTCCATTGGAGTATTGGGATCAGGGGTCAGGATGGGAACCTAACGTCATTGCACGTTTCTAACGTTGGAGTAGGGACTGTTCAAACGCAGGCGGACACTCCCCAAGGAGGAGAAATCTGGCCTTTTCACCGAAGCCAGCCTGTCGCTGGAGGGGCCCTGTTGCTTGTAGATCCGAGGCCCTCTAATTATAGTGGCTGAAGGCACCGAAGGCGCCGAGCCTGACACTGTACCCAGTTGAGCCATGCGGGCTCCTGCGTTACCAAAAAAAAAGGTAGTGATGCCGCACGATAGGCTTATATCGGTAGTTTGGCAATAGTGAGAATATCGATATAACTATCAATAGTATCGATATTTTTGATGATCTATAATAGTATCGATACATCGATTGATCGATTCGAACTTTGATAGACACTGTGCTATCGATACTATCGATAGTATTGATAGTTTTGGACGATCGATAGTCATCGATACTATCGAAAGTATCGATAGCACAGCCACTATCAACGTTAGTTATTATCGATAGCATCAAAAATATCAATACTATCGATAGTCCTATCAATATCCCAACTGATTTTCGACGTCATTAGTCGATAGTGGAACTGTCGATAGTTTGGCGCCGCTAAAGTGAGGGTATGCAGTGTCGCGTTCTTTCCGCATTTCTTCTTCTGCGGACGCCTCGTGAATCAGACTTATAGCATCGAGGGATAGCTCTGCGTGATGTGACATGAAAGACTGCTGTAAAAAGGACATGAAGATAACAATAATCAATTTAATGCTACTCAAATATGTGCATGTGCTGTCGTAATAAAGTGATCCACCCTTTTCCGTGCAGTCACCGGTCTTTATGGTACTGCGGATATAAAACGAGCCACCCGCAGTAAAAATTATATCGTCCATTTTTATGTGGACAATAAGTGAAAATAAAACGTCATAAAAACATTCAAAGTTCATTTTTGCGTGCAGGATAATAACGTTAATGCTGGTTGCTTTGGCTTACCTTATCATGTTTTATACAGATTTTTTATTAGACATGGGCGGACTTACTGGTAACCACTGTCTATAGTGAAATTTTTTATATCATAAGGAGGAAACGGGCAGTCGAAGCCATTATCATGACTACTGACGCTCATAGACATCCCCATAGAGGTTGGCCTCCTTCCTCCTCTCTGCTCCATGGGCTACCGGCTACTTAAATAACGCACGAAACGCGACAGCACATCTATCACTTTACGCCGGTATCGTGTAAGCTGTGTCGTGCCGTGCCAATTCGGCTACATGCATGCATGCAGCTTGGAACTACCTTTCAGATCTACAACATTATACATGTATATGTGTATGCTTATAAACAAAATTACGGAGAGTTGAAATGGACCACAACATACGATGGTCAGACCTTATAGCAACAAAGTATTCCCTGGACGAATGTACACGGAATGCCACAAATAGAGATAAGTGAAAGAAGGTTGCTAACGCTGCTACTAGCATCTAAAATCGGACTATTCATGACTACCCCGCGAGGTGTGTGCGACCCAGAAGAAGAAAATAAACCAAAACATGTCATAAAGTGACATTTGCACCATTGGTTACAATCGATTTATTAGGTTTTCAACGATATTTAATATGAAGTTTAAATTCGATTCGTTAAAATGCATGTATTGTAGATATAGTTGGCCACTCGCACTCCACAGATCAATAATAAATCAATCAACGCAGTTGTATAACTAGCGCGGCTGTCGCGGGCGGGTGCGGCGCGCGGCTGCACGCTGCGCCGCACCCACCCGTAATTGCCACTAATTGCGCGTAATGGTCCACAATCTCGGCAGCAGCTCTGTAATGTCGGCCTCTTCATCAAGATCCTTCACATTTCTCACATAAGACTTTCTTAAACTTGAAATTTATGGATCTGAAGTATATAGAAGCGTTTTAAAATACGTCTTCATTTTCTGGCATGGTGCAGGCGCATATTTCTGTAGTCTTTATTGCGCGACTCGCAAGATGCAGTATTATTATTGGTTGTAGTTTATATCTTGTTCAAACTGATATACTTGCTGTGATTTAAAGGTACATAAAGTTTAAGTCTGATTAATAATTACCTAAGCCAAATGATTGTATGGATCTTTTTAGTTTGTAATAAAAAATGCTGATTTTGATAAATGTTTTTTTTACTTCTTAATATTATACCCATCTGACACATCTGGTTAAACACATTCGATCTATAATGTCCATGTTTATAAATATGTTTATACATACTAATATTCATAACATACACTCGTATTGTTTTGTTGTTATTTAGAAAGTGTTCGTATATCGTCTTAATACGGTTTCACCCGCGGAAGTTTCGATCCCGGGGAAATATTGAAATGAAAAATAGATGGCCGATTCTCATACCTACCCGATATGCACACAAAAATTCTATATAAGAATTTCATATTTAAATAGAGGTATAAAACAAATACGTATTATGTATATAAGTAATAAAGGTACTAATAATAATAATATATATCTGTGGATTTATCAATGCGTGAAATGTATACTTATTAGTATAATTAGCCCAAATTAATAAATTCCTATTATTAAATTCTTATTCTAATTAAAATAACGCACGCGACCTTCTCCGATAGTAAAATTATATTAGAGAGTGCCATAACACAATTGTACCGTCGCAACTCACAGATTGCAATTTAGTACAATAAGACTAGTTATATTTACCTTTTGTATATGTTCAACCCGCAATTGTCGGCCGTCAAAAAAGTATCCATTTAGCTTGGCCATCACAAGAGACGCTTGTACATTATCCACCAAACCAAAACAAGAAAGTCCCGGGGTGGTCTAGAATCATCTAGTTCTACTCACTCCTCAAGTCCCTCTATTGATGTTGAAAAAGTTCATGGGAGACGTAATAGTAGTAACTCGCAATTGAGTAACTCCAGTGAGCAATCTGAGAAGGCACCAATGAAAAGGTCAATGAGGTCTCAGAATCCTGAGTTTGTGCATAAGGTAACCTGCTAATTGTTTTTTTAACAAAAGAGAAGACTGTGGCTCTGACATTAATTACAATTATAAAATTAACACTGACGACACGAAACAAATGGTTTTTCAACAAAAGATGGCTGGCAAAATTTTACAGGTTGTGAAACATTTGAGTGTACCTAGTTTCCATCCTGGGAGGAGGGTACTATTTCCTAGGTGGGATCCTATTGTAGAGGCACACACATTGACCTCGCAGGGAATTCCTTATTCTGCTTAGTCTATGGATTGGTACATCTAGTTTGTGCGTGTTTCTAGTTCTAGTATTTTTATTCGTATTCATTAATATTCTTTTGTACATACAAAACATTTTCTAAAATGTATTGTGAATTATATTAAACTCTTCCTGTTTTACATTACAAATATTATAAAAGAATGAAAATGAGTTAAAAATAAAGCAGCTATTAAAATAAATAACACACATCACAATATAAACAAACAAACAGAGGAGTTCAATATTATCACTGAAAAAAAATACTTACCTATAACGTTACTGTAAAAAACCAATTTACTGCGAAAGTTTTTGCTCGATTTTGAATCTTACGCGGATGTAACATGGTGCTTATTTCCTTGTAGGGTTTAAGATCAATTTTGGAAACCGTTGTTTAATCCATCGACGAATGGCCCGACAGTTTACAATCGTGCGTTTAATCTAAGGGTCGATAGGAACTTTAGTACCAATTACTACTTTAGTACTATAACTTAATTTTTTCACTCCACATAATTCACATATAAAACTTTAAAATAAAATTATAATTTTTTTTAAATTATCCGATATTTTATTTGTAATAAAAATGCGTCATTCTTAGACTTCTCATATTTACATTTATTTCGGAGCAAACTAGGTATATTAGCCCAAGTAGAAATAATGCTCGACCATCATTGATATGGGAAAAAATACGGGTTTGGTATCTACAGACAATAAAATACGCTTTTTATGTTAAACGTTTGAGAAATATGAAAAGTCATGGGGCACAATAAGTATTTCGAAATAGATTAGTTTTGTAATTGTAATTTTAATTTTTTGGCATGAGGGAGGAGGCGCCGGAAGTGTTAATGAAATTGGCTCCTGTGTTCTAATGTATGTCAAAAAGTTGGATGATTGTGCCAGGAAACCTTGTGATGTCATTTTCAGGTCACATTGATACGCTGTATACAAGATGCCAATGTATATTTTTGTTTTGTTCAATGGGGCTGTAAAAAAAAACTATAGTCAATGTCAATAAAAGTCTAAACTTTTGACACTGATGTCAAATCGAAGATTATGTCATTGTCAGACTGTTTCGAGATTATATCGTATATTTATGCGAAAAATTTGATTTATATCCAATTATTTATTGTCCTTGTGTAAAAGATTATGAAACAATTAATTATTATTGACAACTTGCTCTGCCCTGCATGCGTTGCTACGTCTACGCTGCTGTCGAAAATTGTTCGTACCAGCTCATAAACCGTTGTAGTTTATTTTTTTACCATTATTTCATATTAATTTTGTACTGGCTGTTACTGCTGTTCTATAAATGAGCACCCTCTAAAAATTATATTTGCATACAATATATTAGTTACTTATGTGATAGCAATAATTTAACATCATAAAACAACAGGCTCTATGTCGCCCCTAGATCTTATACTGCCAATTTACTCAATAAAAAAATCCTTCAAAGTGTCATGTGTAAAAATCTAAAAATGCCACCCAAAATTTTGGCACGCAACGCTTGAAAAGAATAAAGATGGATTCGTCAGTGGCGCAAATGCAAGTGCTTTCTGAGATTTTAAAAGATAAAAGGCAGATTTTCTAGCGGCCGCATTTGCATATTGGCTTTTATTGCGGTGGGATAAGGTTTAATATCTTTTGTATGAATCTTAAATATAGTGTTTCGAATAAGATATACTTAGTATCAGTAAGTAGGTACCTACTTAGATACCTAAATCGTTTTTTTGTTTTGAATAATGTGAATATTTTTATAAGTAGGTATCTGAAGTTATTGTACCTAATAGTTTTTTTGTGGCCATCTCTTCCGGAAAAAAGGAGAAATGGCCAATTGCTTATAGAGTATAGATAAATCATATGAAACGTCAGAATTGTACGATATTTAACGAAGCCGCGATAAAAACCTTCAAAGTACTTTTATGTTAAGCAAGAACTTTTATTCCAAGA
>LUGF01013657.1:177581-196169 GCA_001625245.1 Calycopis cecrops
TAGTTCCTGTTGTATCTTAGGTAACTCAAAATTACCAACAAAGTTATTAGCGTTGCTAATATAATATAGTAGGTACCTACTATCTATCAATCTAGCAACTATCTAAAATCTAAACTAATTCTTTTTTTTTTACATTACAGAAAACGTCTAAACTGATCCATTTTCTTTTTTTCGCAGAAAAATGAATTTACGCCCTGCCATGGGCTCTGGGATCCTATGGGCTTTGGGGTCGTCTAAACCCACTAAGGCCCCGCGGGAGTCATCGACCGCGTACACCGAGGTGTTCCAGATTTAAAAGCCACAGGACCCCTGGCCTTGTTTATTCTGTCTAATATAATTGTGATTTATGATTATAAAATACTTTTATAGAGAAAGAGAAGACAAAATATATTTCATAATGAAATCGAAATTAAACTAGATAATAAACGATGTAAAGAAGCGTCCTCTATTATTGAATTGTGTATAAAATCGGCTATTTTAATCTTAACAATAAAATACTGCTGCGTTACAAAACTTTTCAAATCTGGGAGAATGTAAAAAAATACTAATATGTACCTATGTAATAGTTTTACTAACTGCTCATATTTTCTTATATCTCAAATTCCGTAATTACTAACGTAAGAACTTAACTAAGGTATTTGATTGGATGGAATGTAAAGATAGCAAATAATTTCTTATAATAAAAATAGAACAAAAAATATTAAAAAACAACTGCAATGTTTTACGCATAAGCCGCGAGATTCGTAAGAATCCATTAAACTCCCGGGATATTAAAATATCAGGCAAGACCGATGGTGTAAACGGTCTATAACAGCGGATAAAGGTTATAAAATTCAACACATTAAATTTATCAATAATGTTATATTAAGAAAAATGTTAAGTTAGTGATCGATAAACGAGACGCATACCTTGTAAAAAATGGTGTTAATTTACGCATTACAATAAACCAACTTTAACGGATTTTATCGCGGTTTTTTTAATTATTTAACAGTGTGGTTGCTGTAAAGCTTCTGAAATGTCGGGTTTATTAAATAATGAAATAAACCGCGATAAAATCGGTTAAAATATATTTCTATTGTAAAAAAAAATAAAATAGGTTTTCTTGTTATCGCTGATTGAATATCGAAACGAGCTTTGGTAGGTATCCTTCTAAACCGATAAGCTGATCTTTAATTAGAAGACTCGAGCTACTAAATGATAGTGGAATTGTTGCTTTGCAACCTAATCAGATCGATACAAATGGTACAAAATACGTACGAACGACAAATTACGTAATTAAGTCGGCAAACTATTACCCCGTTGAAGATTGCAAGCAGGAATATAACTCCTATAGAGAAAAGATAAACATCAGTGTTTCTTTGTGCCTTGCCGATGAGTCTTTCAAAGATCGTCAGTGACGATCGCTCGTCGATCAGGCATCTAATAAAAACTTAAGACCCGATTCTCTGACGTAACAATACAAGCGTTACGTTATTTATACTGAATTCATATTAACGTTTAATTTTATATTTGTAAATAAAAAATATACATGTGTTTATTTGTATAATAAGCCTCGTAGACAAGTTTCAACGATATATAGAGACTAGCGAACGGTGCAGGAGATAAAAGTGTAGTGCACAAGTATTTGCGCAGACACACGACTTGCAGAGACAGAGAATGTAGAGACATTTCCTCTTTATCCTATTCCGAAGGAACAACAGTTCACCACAATCAGCGACAAATCAAGCGAATCACGTATTGTATCCCCCCGAAGATGAGGGTGATGATGAAGAAGAAGACCAACTTTCCGTGGTTGTTGAGGGCTTTTGTGCCTCTGTGATACCCAAGGCTATGCTGTACAGGGCTACCCATACCGAACAGGCAGACGGAGAAAAGAATAAAGAAGAAATAAAAGGCGAAGTATGTATATTTTAAGAGGTAGTGCCACACTGCATGCTTGCATGCAGTCGAATTCGAATCGGCACGACTGGGGAGGTACCTCTCGCCTACACGAGACCGGCGTAAAGTGACAGCTGCGCTGTCGCGTTTCGTGCGGTGTGTAAGTACCTATCCGATGGCCCATAGAGGTGGGAAGAAAAAGGAGGGCAGCACATCTATACAGCCTCTATACGGATGTCTATGGGTGACGGTAGTCATGAAAATGGCTCCGATTGCTCGTTTGACCCCAATACCATAAAAAAAATAACCACCACCTAATTCCTTACTGTTTACTGAACAATTCTAATTTTAAACATTCTTGGCTCGACCCTGGGACTTCATATTGTGGGACAATTTACCCCGATGCAGTCAAAATTGAATGTCATCACTAAATTAATATATATCATAGTACTTAAGTAATTCTACAAAACTATTATTATGTTCGTTATTGATTCGGCCGTAGAAAAAATAGGAAAGAAAGGGAAGTAAAGACACGCTTTGTTCGGGAGAATAAGAAAACATTTGGTACAACTGTCACTTACTATTACAATGGTTTCTCGACAAGCGTTCTAACTAGAAGTTCTCATTGTGCTCAGACTATTGTCAAAATTCCAATTGTCTACATAAATTTATCTTTACTGTTTTCTATCAGTTGTATTGTGTGAAATAATAATAAACATACTTACAAACCGTCGTTTATAATGTAAAGGTGAAGAGTTTGTTTGTATGTATTCTCAGAATTTACTGTTTCAATTTAAAATAAATTTTCGCTATTAGGTAGCCCATTTATCTAGTGTATGCTATATACTATCACGTCAAGACTAATAGCAAACATAGCGGTGATAAAACAGGGGATTGCTACTTTTTTATAACATTAGTTGGATTTTTATTTTACATATTGGTCTGTAATCATATTTCGTAAAAAGACGTGTATCTTAAAATAAAATAAAATTCCTAAATTATTTTAAGCAACTAGTGCATAATAACTCTGAAGGATTTTTATCTTCCTGATAAAACTACCTTTGTACCTTGTCCTTTGATAACGTCTTTGTCTAAATTTTTGCGGTCACTCTCCAACACAACACAAACATAACAATTAGTTATGTGATTCGCAAGTATTGTATTACTTTATACAATTTTTTTTTTGTTGACGCAGGGGAATACATGACATACGTATCAATTTTTTTTGTTGACACAATGTATTGCACATTACATACGTATGATACCTAGAAGCCTCATTGGCCTCTAGACCTATGTCTGACTCGATTTTTTTACTTTTTACGGACCTGAACCTAAGTGCTTCATATAAAGCATTTATGTGGAAGCGAAGATAAGTCCAATATAGCTTTATCGCATTTCTATGAGTGCTCATCGGGTGACTCTCCTGACCATTGTTTGCAAAGTATTAATACTAAAGATGCTAAGTACAAAGGTAAACAAACTTTTCGAAACATTTGCAACACAACTTCATTCCGTCAAATAAGGTAAGGTAATTAAACATTACAGGAGATTTGGGTTTTTTTTTTTTTTTTTTTTTATGGTATAGGGGAGCAGACGAGCAGTTGTAGCCATTTTCATGACTACCGACGCCCATAGACATCTGCATAGAGACTATACAGATGCGCTACCCCCTTTCTCCACCCACCTCCATGGGCCACCGGCTACTTACACACCGCACGAAACGCGACAGCACAGCTGTCACTTCACGCCGGTCTCGTGTAAGCGAGAGGTACCTCCCCGGTCGTGCCGGCCCAATTCGGCTGCATGCAAGCATACAGCGTGGCACTACCTCTTACTACACCAAGTTTACAAAGTTATATCAAAACTAGCTGAGATCATCAACGCGTTGTTGTAGTTACCTTAACATATTATAGTGATTCTCACAGCAAATTGAACACATATTTAACAATACAGTATTCTTACTTCTCTATTCTTACTAAGTTTCCTTTAGTTTAGCTTAAACTATTAAAATAATTAATACAAACCACTTATGTAGACAGGGTCACAAAGGTAGTTAAAGGTTAAGTACCGCTTAGCTACTTGACGCTTATTATTATATACTAGGTATATTAAGCTTTGAAACCTGTACTTGATTTATTTTCTTTATAATCATAATAGGTATGCATCTATAACTAGCTATGCCACGAAGGTTCATCCGCGTAAAATCAATCTCAAGGGAATGTATTACAACTTGGCAGGGAATTTTCTCGGCAGATTACAAAGTTTACATCAAAAACCTTTCAGCCATTTTCAAGTGCTGCGAGGTCAAATAAACAGACTAATAGACAAATGTCCTAGAAACAGTTAGAACGTGCGGTGATATAAATTCCTTGTATGCTCAGCCATTTTTTGGAATATTCTCCATTCGACAATCTTTAGCATTACTTTGTCAGATTACGATACAATAGAGTGTGATGTAATGTAATGTTTTCAATAACCAAGCAAAGTTAATAACGTATGTTTTTATGAATATATGAATGTTCTTATTATGAAAAAAAATATAAAATAAAAACAGCCAATATTAAATTAGACACACAAATTCGCAAGTCTACGAGCGTTACAATTTCCACACATACCCAAATTCTTGGCGAGATACGCCAATAAATTCCTCTCTCATAACCATTTCACCAATTCACGTCGGTACACTGAAGGCGTATATAAATGTGGATGTGCGAGTGTAGGTGTTAATTATGACAAAAACGTTTGTTCCTTACGTAAACACTAATGCCTAATAAAAATTATTTCTGACATTCGTAGTTTCGTGGAATGTTTTAATAATTCGTTCTCTACTAGTGTAAGTTATTAATAAAATACTGGATGTTACACAATGTAACAAAGTATGCGAGTATTTCGGGTCTGTCTTCCTTATTAAAGTAGTTAGACTATGACAGGTGCATATTATGATATTATATTTTGTCTCAAAAATACAAGTAACAATTTCAGTTCAGTGCACAAGGACTTCGAAATACCCATCAAACCCTATGGGTATCTTTGGACCCCTATTTATATCATAGCTCCCTTCACATACCGTACTCACCCGTAAATATTTCATTGCATAAAAAATATGAAGAAAATAAATTGAAATATATTACTACTATTTTTCAGACCTACTGAATACCTTTATACAGAATGTTTCATAAAAATCGGTCAGCTGTTTAGGAGTAGGTAGTTCGGTTACAAACACTGACATGATATCGATTAACAGAGCATTATTCGCCTTTACATTATATCTTATTACTTTATCGGAATAAAACTAATCTGAAAAATAATTTCGTAATAGCAAAAAAAAATATATTTATGTTAAATATCAAAAGACTAAATACCTTAAGCGGTTGGCAGAGAGAACCAAATGCCTTATAGATCGGTCGATCCTTACGATTCTGTTTTGCTTCCTCCACATTGATTATTCTCTTCTTGCGCCGGTTGCGAAGACTTGACACCACCTTCCCACAGTACCTGACCAAACTGATCATAGTACGTTCACATGGATTTATCTATTTAAGACACGGTTTCATTCTTGCAGTATGATATAAACATGAGGGTTACATTATGTGAAACACTACTGTATGAAAGTGAGAGTACTCTTTACGCTGAATACGTCACGTAAGTCGCACACCTTCAGCACCAAATCGTCACTTTTAATGAGTAAACTGTATTAGCGTGTCGTATATGATACACAGTTTTTTAATAAAAAATGATACACTTGAGTAAGACACTTGAGTTCGCGATATGTAGATGTTTACATGCTGCTTCAAAGATAGTGCATCGGCTTTACATCATCGTGCCGTCTGCCAAGAAAGTCAAGGTGATTGGCTATTCTAGTATTACTATTAAAAGTAATACACCTAATTTTGGAACATAACAAAAGGTGTGTTATTTACGTTGTAGTCTTATTGGACCTGCTTTAAATAAAATTTAAAATATTACTTTCTAGCTATCGCGTGCAGATTCTTTTAAAGCTGAAGTTCTAGATCAAAAGGAGAAGACGTTGGTAAGAGAGTATCTCTAATACACCGAAACCCGCGCGACCGGTCCGTGTGCAAAGCAGTGAAGTTACCCGGTCGTCTATTAGAGGGATCAGGGAAGAAGGATAGGAGGACAGGAGGACAGGAGAGTTTCTGCATTACAATAGCGGATGTTTATGGGTGTAGGTAGACAGCAAAAGGTTCCAACTGCTTGTTTTCCACTTGTACTACATTTTTCTTTCCTTTTTTTTATATAGCATAGGAGGCAAACGAGCAGTTAGGTCACCTGATGTAAAGTGAACACCAACGCCCAAAGACATCCGCAACACCAGAGGTCTAACAGATGCGTTGCCGACCTTTGAGTAAAGAATAAGCTCTTTTCTTGAGGATCGTATAGGTCGTATCGGTCAGGAAAAATCCGAATTTTTTTTTTCTTGTACTACATTACTCAATCAGATTGGTCTCTTTTTATTTGTGTAAGAGGTAACTTTACTTACAAATATTCTTTAGATGAACTACATTTTTGTTTTCGCTTTACACCGGTATTACAGCCATAAGTCAGTCAAAACAACAATGGAAATACTTCTTACAATATATTGAGTAGCCTTTAACCTTTAGTCAAAGCTTTCTCCAAAAACCCTGTTTAGATGAAGCGTTTAACACGCAAGTCAACTCGCGTGTCATTCTAGAAATTGTATACCTACAACGAGTATCTCGGCTCGGACATCGCACGAAACGCGACCACATACCTGTCACTACACCGGTATCGTGTAAGCGGGAGGTAACCCCCCGGTCATGCCAGCCCAATTCGGCTACATACATGCATGCAGCGTACTAGACATTAGATAAATGCACACATTCGAGAAAGAATTGTTGCTCACATAAATGTAACTCAATTATGTAAAAAATCAAACATAAATCCCTTTACCACTAGCATTGCATTAGCATTTGAGATACAATCCAAATACAAATAACGCGTGACCACATGGCCCTGTGGTCGTGGCATTTTTATCAGGTCATATTTTGACTCTGTCAGTGTGAAGGTACAGCGGCGGTGAAATAGTGCGTTTGAGGTTTACTGCGTCGTAAATCTGCCTCCGAAAGCCGTGAAGATTGCCCGGCACATAAATTAAAAGCATTTGTTCTACGCAGCACATCCTCTATTTTATTTTCACAGATTAATTACGGCTATAGTGTGTTAGGACGTTAAGTAGTAATATCGACACTATTTTATTGGTTTATCTCTCTGAGTAATACGGTTACATTGGTCAAAGGTTCATTGCACTAGCGATTTATAATTTATGGAACATTTTCGTAATAAATTCTAAAATTAGCAGAATTTGTTTTATATGTTGCTTTGTAGGTTAAAGCATGGTAACTAAAACTGAATAGCCGTCATATGAACGCTATGTGAGCAGAAAATACTTCTCCGGCTCGATTTGACTATAGTAACTACATTGTGCTACAAGAAAGTATAGTTAAACTTCTACACATTACACACTTCTTCTTTCTTCTCTTCTTGCAAGGTGGAACGTGATGAAAACTCTGGAGGAGATGTATTTGACCCTTCCATTGCACTTTATCACGTTATGCACGTAAGTATGAACTTACGCTGTAAGTTCTAATTTTCATCCCCCTCAGATTAAGTCGTATGCCTTACAAGGCGAAATGTGACAGAGACATTATGTTATCAATATTATAAAATAATATGTGAAGAAATTAAAACGAAAAACAAATTTTATAAGCTTTATAAGCTGTCATGCCATTTCAATTGTTGGTTGACGTTATAAGTGGAAAATAAAAGTTTTAAATGAAAAGTTTATTTCAAAAAAATTACCGTATTTAAATAAAAGCTTATTTTTAAGAAAGTATTTGTTATTTTTAGTTATATATTACTTTTAGCTATTGCTGCACTTCATTATTTCATGGTCGTTTGTGACAAGTCTAACTTTTTAATAAGAAAACTGTCTGATGATGTTTGATGATGATTATGGGTACGCTTTCATTAAAAAGAGTACGTCTATTGTCCAGTGCCCGTAGCAACCTTCCGTCTCCGCCATCAAACCAACTCCAGCATCGGTCGGACGGTCCTGGAATAATACGGTCCTGTAATCCAACTTACACATTAACACCAAATTCCGGCTCAATCAAATAATAGGAAGTGCAAGATTTAACCCTAACATATCAATGTTCAAACTAACAATTCAAGTTAGATAAAGCTTAGAAATATATTTCATTTCTACATACAGACATTCCATCGCCATAACGAACAAAAATTAACATTCGTTAATATTCTTTTCTATGAATTTTAGGGGTTTCATTTTTATTTATATAGATATAGATTAGAAACATTATGATTAAATTACTACGAAACGGCTTGTCGCCGAGTCGATAACAAATTTAGGAAAATTTGTATCAGAAGAATCATAACGTAATTTATGCCTAGACCATATTCAATATTTATAGGTAGTATTTATTAAGTAAATATATTTCAACGTATACATACTATTACCTAATATAACTTAATGGATATTTATCTCCTACGTACGTTGTCTACCGAATTTTATTATAGGTGCAGATTACAGCTGAGCTCAGCCACTACGTCACTGTAAGTGTCGTGGCCATTAAAGTCATTAGCTGGACATCAATAACTCTTAAACTAAAAGGTTTTCGTAGTAAAACTACATCAACGCTGAAGCTATAATATGTACCTACAACTTTGTATCATTTTGTATTCGTTCATCATTATTATATTTATCTAAGATTCCGTTCACCTTTTAAATTAATACCTTTTTTGGCAAAAACTTTAAAAAATGACTTTTTTGCGTTTTTGGAGGTGTAAACCGACACTACAGGTAGCGCCATCTAAATGTGTTAAGTCTCATAATATGTGCATTAATTATTTTATAACATCATGAACATACATTCATGATGTTATAAAATAATTAGTAGTGTTAGCAGTAATAATAAATAATAAATATAATACATAAGACAGGACTCGAAGAATTCATTCTTGAATTCTGTCTTATTCATGAAGTGTAAACTTTTTTTTTATAATCATAACAATATAGTAAGCAATATAAAATTTCTTTAATTTACATTATATTTGACATTGTATTTATTATTTGTGGTTGAAATAAATTATTATATTGATAAGTAGAATATTATGTTGTTGATGTAGGGATAAACTTTAGATCAAATAGCATTGTTAGTTATTATACATTTGCACGCCGAAAAGGCAGAATATGTTGGAAACCACCTGATGTATGTATTATCTTAATCTGTATAGATATTTATGCAAATAAAACAATTGAATTGAATTCATTAGGCGCGCTGTTCTTGAAGTACTTCATTCGGCAATTCCGAAGCTCCACTGAGTTTGTTTATGATATCGCAGGAAAGTCTTTTATAATCTTCCACTTGATCTGCAATGGGTCCAGCCATCGTAAGGACTTACTGCTGGCTAAAACCAATGATGCCATCGACCACCTTTGTAGACCCCGGATCTGTCGACGACGAGCGACGGAGTATTAAGGAACATTAATTATTAGAATTTCGAGTCTGTCAGCTACTCTATTATGAAGACTGTGATTCTTCCCGATCATTATCAACATGCAAGTCAACCTGAAGTTCACTTTCAAGAGTTGCAAAGTGCAACCTAGTAATATATTTATCACTAGCAGCGCCCTGCGGTTTTACCCGCGTCAATCGATCCCTTGGAAAACAGAAAATCATCCCATTGCGTCCCATAGAATTTTTTTTTCAGGATAACAGCTATCCTATGTGTTAAACCAAGTTACCCTCTATGAAAATTGGTTTAGCCGTTTTTGCTTTTTGTTTGGTTTCGTGTAACACAACGTTGTTTAAAACAACATTAGCGTGACTTCAAACATTAATACCCGTAATGCGTTTGTTTTAATATTTTTATGTCGTATCTATAGTAATCTGTGTCGTAGGTATATTTGTTTATATTGTTCTCTTTAACCGATTTATATGAAACAAAAGAAGGCTTTTAACTGTCATACAAAAGTTTCTAAAGTATTTCAAAGTATTGGAATTATTCATTTGTTGCAAGCAGCTTGTGAGCGTGACTTGTGGCGCTCCCTGGGGGAGCCCGTGTCGAGCAGTGGACGTCTTCTCGATGACAATGATGATGATGATGATGATGATGATGATAATGATAATTATTCATAGCTTTAGGTATTCAAATCCGGTGAAAAAGTATCACACGTGTGAAGATTTTAATTTTTTTTTGTAAACTATATGACTATATAATATTTAAGTCCCAGATATATAATTCCACTAGATTCTTTGTATAAATTCCACGACTTCTTACATGAAATTCATAGTATTTCAAACATTCAACGTCGTGTTATAATAAAAGGTAGAGAATTTTATAATTACATTCCAGCTGCCAGTGCCATCGCTGCAGATGAGACTGGGAAAACGCTAGATGATAGAAAGAGAATACTCGTCTTCCCTACAACTCTATCTCTTACAATGGAATTGTTACATTGTATTTACCGTCAATAATTATTGCATTATAATCAAACATTACATCTCTTGGCTCTCTTTTTATTTTTGTTCTATTTACAAGTCTATCTATACAGGGCGTCCCACGGCTATGCCACATGAATGGAAAGTACCTTAAATATTAAAGATAGGATATTTTACTGAAAGAAGACATCGTTTTTTTTTTTAATAATAAGTAGAACTGCATTCACAGATTTTTTAAAAATCGCCTACCTCAACCGGGAATCGAACCCGCCAAATGTGATGGAAAAATTACATGTATTTTATAATAGCGTTTGAAAGGGCTACTCATAAGCATTATTTTTTCCTAAATAACTAGCATATTAAATGAAACTAAGACCATAAAATTTGACATTGACGATTAGTGCAAAAATTACGGCCGGGAGATGCTGAAAGACGACTTAATTTCTGTCAACATATCGAAAGACTCATCCTTGAGGATCAAAATTTTTTGAACACCATCATTTGGTCAGACGAGTCAAACTTTAGTAAGTAACAACGGTATGTACAACCGCCGTAATAATCGCATTTGGTCCAGACATAATCCCTTACGAATCCACGAGACTAATGATCAAGTGCGTTTTTCTTTCAACTGTTGGTGTGGGATTGTAAGTAGCCGGGTTCTCTTAATACATTTTTACGAAGGAACTCTGAATACAGAAAGATATCTAGAAATACTTGAGATTTTAAGAAATGAGATTTATAATCTTCCTGATGCAGATCGACAAAATCTCATATTCCAGCAAGATGGTGCTGGCTCATAACAGTAGGAGAACAGCAGAGTTTCTTAATGAAAATTTTCCTTCCTGGATCGGCACTTTTGGACAAATTAGATGGCCACCGAGATCTCCAGATCTAACCCCACTTGAATTTTTTTATGGGGATATGTAAAAGATTTAGTTTACAGGAACCGGTACAACAGAGTGCAGGAGTTACAAAATGAACTTACGACATATTATTTCAAACATCCATCATGCAAAAATAAGTAAATCGACAGGGAGAGAAATTATTAAAAGAGTGAGAATTTGTATACAACAGAACGGATCACATTTTGAGCATTTCATACATTATTTTTTTTTAAATAAAATGTAAAATTTTATGATCTTAGTTTCATTTAATATGCTAGTTATTTAGGAAAAAATAATGCTTATGAGTAGCCCTTTCAAACGCTATTATAAAATACATGTAATTTTTCTATCACATTTGGCGGGTTCGATTCCCGGTTGAGGTAGGCGATTTTTAAAAAATCTGTGAATGCAGTTCTACTTATTATTAAAAATAAAACGATGTCTTCTTTCAGTAAAATATCCTATCTTTAATATTTAAGGTACTTTCCATTCATGTGGCATAGCCGTGGGACGCCCTGTATATATCTTGTGTGCGTGTGTGTGTCACTGAACTCCTCCTAAACGGCTGGACCGATTTAGACGAATTTTTTGAGTGTGTGTTGAAGGGGAGAATGGTTTAGATTAACAAATCGGCCCTCCGGATGATGCTGCAGTCGGTACCTCGTATACTTATATAATAGTATAGGGTAATGTAACGGGTTGGCAATTCGGCCACATTGTTACACATTTATAATATTCTTTTCAGATTTGTCCAGATGCCCAAAATTTTAGACATACTTATAATGTCGATCAAAGAAACACATATACCATATATGTTGTATTATATTTATATAAGATAATTGAAATATTCGTAAGTACAACAGTAGACGAGAGCTGGTTACGTCATCAGTAGCGAGGGTAGTTCGACTGTTCTCGCCAGTAGCCCTCACGCGACTGACCCCTGCCATGTGCCCAAAACGTAGTTCATTCTATGTTTGTTTGCATACACACTGCAATAATTATAGTTATCGTAGTGTTTGTGAATGCAAACAACTTTTAAAACATTAAAAATTTTATAATATATGGTAATGATAGTAAGAGGTGTGTGTGTGAGTGCCACACTGCATGCTTGCAGCCGAATTGGGCCGGCACGACCGGGGTGGTACCTTTCGCTTACACCAGACCGGCTTGAAGTACCAGCTGTGTTGTCGCGTTTCGTACGGTGTGTAAGTAGCAGGTGGCCTATAGAGATGGAAGGAGAAAGGAGGGCAGCGCATCTGTGTAGTTTCTATACGGATGTCTATGGGCGTCGGTAGTCATTAAAATGGCTCCGACTGCTCGTTTTCCCCCCTATACCATAAAAAATCATATTTTATAAAAAAACGTTATGACTATGTACGTACGTATGCACTTTAAACGACTAGCGCAGAAATCTTAATCATAATGTTATCTCATTTAAAAACATTGAACTTTGCCCGCACCATTAGGATTTAAATATTTAGCATTAAAGAGATCAATAAATTACCAATGCTAAGTAGCTCCACGTTTTCGTTTTTCGCCAGCTCCTTAAAGGATAATCTCAAGGAAAATACAAATATAAAACCGAATTCAGTCGTCCCAGAATAAATTTTGCTACAATATATTCAAAATATATTTTACTTGAACAAAAACTTTATATAAACGATGTTAAAAGCAAAAAGTTTTAAATCTTGTTCATAACACACAAGCTCCCGAGCTGTCCAGATTTTTAAAATGGTTTACCATTGAAGCATCGGCACTGTATTAAAATAATTCGACTGCCTCGAGGTGCAGTGGTAAGCATGTTCAACCACAGACGTGAGGTCCTGGGTTCGAATCCCGGGTCGGAACATAAATTGTTATTAGGATTTTTCAATTTCTAATAAGTCTGGACTCAGGAACATAGCGGTGTTACACCTCCGTGCCTCGGAGAGCAAGTTAAGCCGACGGTCCTGCGCCTGATTTCTCTCCGGTTGTGTCGGACTGCCGTCTCATCGGAATATGATAATATAATGGAATAGAGAGTAAATATTGTCTGCGTGCACACTTGGGCACTATAATATTATTATGTTCTGCTCCGATGGCTCGTCTCTATAGAGATCACCGTCGGCTTGGACGTATCAAAATACGTAATCTATATCGTATCCTAATCTAACTAACCAGACATATTTTAGGAAGAAGTTTCGGTAATCATTTCAGCAATATTTGAACAGAAAAAATTAAATAGTAGAATCATCCAATTTTGTATCAATGGTTTAGCCATTGATACAAAATATACAACATTCGTGTACATCATATTATGTACTTTATATATGTATAGCCTTATTACAGACTTCATATTTATTTATTTTTATCATCCCGACGATAAATAATGAATAACGAATGCAAATATTGCAATTTGCAAGAGCAAAAGGAATTATTGGAATATTAGACTTAGACTTTTTTTTGGCCCCCCCATACCGACGCCCATAGACATCCATATAGAAACTACACATAGGTATGCGCTGCCCTCCTTTCTCCTTCCACTTCCATAGGCCACCGGCTACTTACACACCGCAAGAAAGGCGACAACACAGCTGTCACTTCACGCCGGTCTCGTGTAAGCGAGAGGTAGCTCTCCGGTCGTGCCGGTCCAATTCGGCTGCATGCAAGCATGCAGTGTGGCACTATCTCTTACTAGATTGATCATATAGCTACATTTCGCGAGTGAAATCATGAATGCAGCTTACTATACATATATTATTAGATAGATTGCTATCTTTAATTGTGTCAAAAAAATCGTATTGCATATTGAGCTGGCGTTCTTTTCGTCATCAGCAGTCAATACCCGTCATGGTGGAAATAGATCGATCCCGTGACCCCGTTCCTAATACGCTCAAAGCGGAGTTACTTTTGGAATTATCAAAACATTCGCCTTGAACGAGCCCGGGCTTTATCTGTACAGTTAACTCTTTTCACATCAAATGAATTGTTTTTATTGTAAACAGTCGTAAGGGATCTATTTTATTATCTGTGCGCGGATGTTAATTTGTTTTTCCTGAACAGAATCGGCAGCTAGATTAACTAATTTATACGTATTGTAATTGCCACCGTCATTTCCCTTTATTTTTATTGCTACCTTATTGAGGCACAGACGGGAAAATCGTTTTCGCTCACATGCTACTTAAAGAGCCAGCTATTCTAGTTTTTGTACGGTTTTTGAGTTCCTATAGGGGCCTATAGGATAGGAGGAAATGAGCAACAAATGATGAAATTTGTGCTAGATTTAAATTAAAAATAAATTATAATTATGACTGAGACCGAAGATGGTCATCTCTTTTTCATTCGACATTGGCCATTAACATCTTCTAGTACATTTATATACGTTGTATGCATTGAGTTATTAGTACGTAGTACATATAACTCAATGGTTGTATGATTTCCAAGTATACTCCTCCTTCTTCTTTATATTTTGCCAACGTCTTTGTGATCTTGTTATTGTATGTGATGTTTTAAAGTAGTGATTTTTAATTTATATTTTTTGTTATGTCATATTTTGTAGGTGTTAGTACGACCATGACCTCACTTGATGACCTGGAAGACCGACGCTGACAATTTATGCCAGTAAATGCCGAGTTTGAAACCGATTTATAAGGACCACTTACATATTACAATTTGTAATGTCTGTAATTTTACATTTGTGTGGCTCTTAGTAAATAAATGTTTTCTTTCTTTCTTTCAAATGGCCCTGAAAGGAAAGGGATCGAATGTCGTTTAACGTCAGCTGTTCCGGCTGCTCCTACCTGCCCTTCCCCATAGTATAGAGACGATATTATATCTATCACCTTCCTATTTTGATATAAAGTTCTATATCTTCCGCAATTTAGCAATCTAGTAATTTTCATGCATACCATATTGAACAGTAAAGTAAATTAAAGACATTTTTTCTATGAATATATTTCCACCTTTCTTAGCTTAGTATAGGCACACACTAGGTGCTGTGTGACGCGCATGTTGGTTTGGTTTAAAGAATTACAGAAGTACAAAGTACAAAGTGATTCGGAGCGTACACTATATTTGGGTTTTATTTGTGTAGACTATAGTGTATAACTCTATAGAGAAAGCGCTTTAACCCGGCGTGAATGAGGTGAGAAATTGTTTCACTAGCTATGAGGTGGGTATGAGATACCCAAAACTTTGATATCATTTTTTTTATAATATACTCGTATAGTTAGAATTTTTAAGAAATAAATTATAATAATAATACGATCCATTCACTAAAGTAATAAAAAAAAGGTGGTTTAAGTACAAAAAGTTTCACTTATTACTAAAATAACAATGTTTCTAAATTTTCTATGAGAAATAGACAAGTTTCAGTAGTTTCATTATTTTTCGCAAAAAAATCTAACAAAATTCCAATATCTTTGGTGAATCAACATAATAATAGTATCTTCTAATAATTACACCTACAAATAAAACAGAAAAGTCTTATGAGATCATGTCACATAGTGCTAATGTTACCATTACAAATCAATACAATCTTGCACACAAAATACGCGTGTTTCATACAAATTGGCTTTCACATTTTGAACAGCAGTGTTTTGTTTTCCTGTCTTTTTTTTCAGTACAGCCAACACATCTCACATATTCGACAACCATTTTTTTGTGAACTGATGGTGAAGGTTCGCCTAAGTGATCATCAATCCTCTTTCGCATGTCCCTTGGAAGATGAACATTCTGTTGCTTGTTGCGTATACTATCTTTTATTAGATTCTAGTCTAAATTACGAATATAATTGCGGCGCTTCATGGATTTTTTGTCACCTGTGTTATTTTCTCTGTAGATTATGATACCATTCATAGGAGCCAAATTGAGTGTACCATAATAAATCGTCATTGGCCATCGTTTGCTATTGCGTGAAACATCGTCAACTCCGGCTTCGGTTTTATTATAATATGTATTCATTTCCGGTTTTCTGTAATGTAATCTGAGTCTCAGGAACTGGCACTGGATGGACAGGTTTCTAACAATTATTGAAGCCAACGTTCGTTGTCCTCATAGGACATCTTGAGAGATCTAGAAAATAATCAAAAAATGCTATAAATAACAATAAAACATAAACTTACTCTCAACCGAAATATGTGACACCGACTACGAGGTCGGGTATAACATACCCAGACAACGTTTGCACTAGTGTATCTCCAGTCGCCGCCTGCGCAACTCTGAACTCGATGCCGTACATCGCCCCCCGCACGCTTACCTCCAGCTACTATAACGACGGGACTCGCATAGCAACAATAACATTAAATTATTTGCGTTTTAAAACTTCGCGGGTATGATATACCCCACCTCACTCACGCCGGGTTAATAGTCAAAAGTGTAAAGGCCGACCTTTTGACGAAATGAATCTCATTTACATCTATTAGATGCGCACAATTGGCATAAACGGTTGCCGTTTATTATTTCTTCTCGCAATAGCCACTGAAGGGATCTGGATAAAATTTGGCATAATTATAAACCACGATCGATACATTATGTACGAAAAAGAAGTGTGTGCTTTAGACCACCCAACTGAAGTAAAACTGAATTATTGATTCAATACACAAATTCACAACCGTAGTTACAATGTCATATGTCATTTATTTTTTAAATACAAAAAAGTTTCACTCAAATCGAATTTGATATGATACTCTCCACGTCAAGCGCGCGTATAGAAATTTTACTTCAAAAAGTACTTTTTATCGTCAATGATGGATTTCTTAGGACAAAATTTTTCGCGAGAAAATCCGCGAACTTAAGCTAGCATCGTATAAATTAAAGGATGAAATTACGTAATGGCTCAGGTTTTCTTCATCTCTTTGTTTACCGGGTGACATTTAATCTTGTGATACTTACAGCTATATAAAGTAATAAAATCCACGGAGGCTTATTACCCTTTGTTTGCAGTACGGAGTGTGTAAACTTCACAGCGATATTACTTTCTTCGTGTAAACATCATGATGGCTTAACCTGAAATATAGTTGCTTGATTATCTCGACATCGTTTTTAGGGTTCGGTACCTCGAAATAAAAATAGATACCGGTATCTGTATTGTCTGTGGTGCTGTGAGTCCTGTATAGCGAACCAAAATGTCTACCGTTGAACTGGAATAACAAAAGTTTGAACCGAAGTGTGATGATATTGAAATAAAGGAAAAGATCGGTAAATTGATATTTACAGAAAAAATACCATAAAAACGATTTCTTTGCTTACTTTGTTTAACTCAAAAAAGGCCTAATCGATTTTTCCCCTACAGTAAGCCGATGATAAATTTATGACCAACACCGTGGAAAATTTATCTCAAGATTCGATTTTGATGATTTGTACAGCTTGTTCACGATAGGCTTATTTGAAATTGATAATAAAGTGACTTAAGATATCTGTTTTTAAATATTATTAAAAAGTACATTTATAAAATTTCAAATAAAAACAGACACAATTTCTTACTTGTGATTACAAATAAATAAAGAAACGAACAACATCGTTACATTTCAAGTGGCCTCTCTCAGGTATTTTGGACTTAAGGGCTTTTATTTGGACTGTAAAATCGGAGCGCCCGTACGTACAACACAAATTTGATCATACGGGTCGGAGATAATAGTCTTGGGTTTAATTTATAATTTAATGGAACAATATAAATATATCGGGTTGTTCTGTGATAATGTAATAATACAAATTAAACCCGGGCTCCACCAATCGACTACCGTCCACTAATTTTAGTACGTAATTAAGGTCAATAAAAGAATCCGTTTACCCATGTAGAAACGTTGAGTTTAATTATATTTATAACTGGATTTTTTATGGTATAAGGGGGCAAGTGTCGGAGCCATTTTCATGACTACCGACGCGACACCCATACACATCCGCATAGAGATACGCTGCTCTCCTTTTTCCTCCCACCTCCATGGGCCACAGGATACTTAACATTTGTACGGACGTGTACGTGTAATATTTTAACACTCATTTAATCCATAAATGCTAACACGCATTCTACGCACGATTCTAAGCAATAAAGGAATGCGTGTAACGTGGTAATAAAAACAACATGATTTACGTTCATTTATATATTAAATAAGTAAATAACAACACCAATCACACTTCACGCCTGTTACGTCGTGGCCTAGACCGAGTGCCACATATCTCGTACTAGCTGTGCCCCGCGGCTTCACCCGCGTTTAATTTCTAAAAAAACCATATAAACTTCAACACCCTACTCCACCCCCTTAGGGGTTGAATTTCTAAAAATCCTTCCTTCCTTTCTCCTCCTTCTTATCGTATGCCTACGTCGTAACATCTACCTGGATGCTAAA
>LUGF01013657.1:196437-219736 GCA_001625245.1 Calycopis cecrops
CTGGGGCCTTGCACGGTTCCAACGATGTAGTAGGGATTGGCCAGAGGTAGCCGGGCAGTCCCCAAGGAGGAGAAGTGTGGCCTTTTCACCGAGGCCATCCTGTCGCTGGAAGGATCCTGTTGCATACAGATCTGGGACCCTCCATTTATAGCGGCTGAAGGCACCCAGGCAAATGGACGGCAGGGGTTTAGTCGGTATTGCACTAAGTGTCTAGTCGAACATAGGTCTAAGGGCCACCAGGGATCCAATCCGAAAAACATGTTCCGTTGTCACACTGGAATAGGAGAGCACTTGTATCTGCGCACACACTTGTGTATTATAATATGTCGTGTGCAGTTCGCAACAAAATGGCCGCGGTAGCCGAAATTTGGCTAGGAGCAAAATCAATATCGCTTATATCAAAAATGTATCTATTAAGGCATTGCAGTTAAATCTTGCTAGCATGCACCTTTTGCTAAGTGATGGCTATGCAAGTTTAGAGCGGTTTTTTATAGTTTAAGGGGGCGAACGAGCAGTCCGAGCCAATTTCATGACCACCGAGGCATAGAGATTTTACAGTCGCCCTCTTTCCTCCTCCTCCTTCCATGGTCTGTAAGAGTTCAGTACAGTCCTGCGGATATTAATGGGCGTCGCTACTCAGCAAATGGTACAAAATCGTTTGATTTTATATATATATAAAAAAATAGCTTTTTTCAAATCCAATAGATATTTGTGCTAACATAATTCTCATGCGTTTGCTTTTATTGTATTTGAAATGTAAAGTAGGTATAGGTAAAATTAAATTGAGCGTGAAACAAACACCATTTTATCTAGAGAGCACACTTTTGTATCCAAACACTCAATCTGGCTCCACGTTCATTACGACCAACGGTGAGTCTAAATTAAAATTTCAAACTTTTAAATTCGATTCAGAACGATTGCAACTCTCGATAGTAAAAACTAATGAAATTATCTTTGTGTCCAGCAGTCTTTTAGATTTACTTTGAAAAGTTCTGACAAATTTTATCTTTATTTTATTTGTAAAGTTGGTAGACAGTATCGGATTTATGGAAAACAGACACCAATATAATAAAAGAAGATAAACAGGTGCGTATTCTTTACCTAATTTAGAGAGATTAGTAGATTCGATTGTAATATATTTTTTTTCATAATATGTTACAGCCTTTTGGCAACAAATGAGTACCATGAACTTCCGCATAGTTTATGCGTCTGTAAAACCTTTATGCGGTCTTCATCCATTAGAGCCGCTGAGACGCGACATGGCTGTCACTTTCACGTCACACAATCCTCTATTAGGTCCTTCATATTCTACAAGGAAAAAAATTCCAAGGGAAAATCTTCATAATTTAAGATATCTTCCAGATTAATAGCACAGAGTGAATATAAGTAAGATACATATACTTAAACTGTGTTATAGTGTAAGCCGATTTTTGTCCCACAAGTTATGGGACTTTAGCTGCATATAGCTTCGGTTTTGGTCTCATTTTGACAACGTTAGCTGTAAACAAATGTGCAAACAATAAATTCTTGATTGCCATTTATAAAATGAAAAATATAATTAATTTATTTCTGGTCGTAATACCCATATTAAGTGTCAATAACATAAATTCAACATAAAAAATTGTTAAAAATATACAGTAAATTTAACTTTAAAGTAAAAAAAATAATAAAATATAATGTTATAAATTTATTACTAAAAATACAAAGTTATAAATATTATTATAAAATTATTAAAATTAAATTATTAATAAAAACGTTATTAAAATTGGTGTGACATGTCTCTCACAACAATGACGCATGTAATAAATGTGTTGCATTTATACTTAGACCGTTTAGTAAATCATTTAATAAATTATCTACGAATTTATATAAACAAAATAAAGTATTCTTTTATCGATAAACTCTAATTCTCATGTAATGTAATTAATGTATCTTCTACAAATTCCATTAGAAATTAAGATTTTCGCTTAAAAATTATTCGCTTCGCTAGTAAATTTATGGATTATTAAAATATTGCTAGGAAACTTCATTGTGTTAAGGATGTTATAACCTATGTTGAATGTCGGTAAAATAATAATATTCGTATTAGGTATTGGTGGTATTGGTACACGAATGTTATATTATTTGTACACGATGTTGTTTCCCATATATGTGCAATAATACTTAATTAAAACATACATTTACTTGTATAGCCATTCAATATTGCGTTTCGTTATCGTATAACGGTTATGTCACAGAATCCACGCTGGTTTTATGACGCATTATTATACGTTCATATACTCGTAGTAGTAAAGCGAGTATTGTGAATATAAGTTCAGCGCAAACACCCAAGTCTTCGCGCGTGTTTGCAGCTCGGGCCAGATGTCTAGAACAACATAAATTATAATTTATTGAAAACATTCTATTTTTGAAACATATATTGCGCTCAAAACAATAATCATGAATGTTTCTTTATTAATAGTTCAACATCTGGATTATGATTGTTGCGGTTCGTTTAACCGGCTGATTCAAAAGATGTATTATGTGAAATGCACATGTATCATTGTACATACTTTCTACGATACATATACATATGCACTTCTGTTTCCTACTACACTTTGAACAGTTTGACGGTTTTTAGTGAATGAGCTGTGTCGTCGGATTTGTCTTGATAGCGCGAAGGACATTATAACAAAATATATTTCAAGAAATCGCGTTTCACCTTTTTAATTTAATTTGTTATATACACCAGTGCTATTATTGATTTCTCGTGGCATTCAGTTTTAGCTGTCAGTAGGAAGGGAACTGTTACGGAAATACGCTACTTTGACGTCGTTGATTTTTCATGTCTACAGAAGATGAAATACCTACTTCATCTCCTATGATCTACAAAAATAAAAATTTATTTTTAGATACATTCCTAAACGAAAATTATTAATACATGAATATACGTGCTTCGTGTTATCTCGTGGGTGACACACAGGGACGCAGCTATAAAATGTAATCTTGCATAGCCTGTATAAATAGATCGGTATTCGACGACGGCTTGAATACAATGTGGTAGAGTAAGTTTTTTTTTCGAATATACACGATGAGAACAATAATATTATATTTTTTTAAAAGAATACTTGGGACGTGATCTACAATCGATATCGAGGCCAAAAATATAGTTTTTTAGAATTTTTATCTGTTTACTCTGTAGATATATCCGGGCTAAGCTCAAAAAGAAATGCATGTATTTACTTAAAATTTTCGTGAATATTACTAACAGGTCGGGTGAACATATAGGTTACATATTATCTCAATATTTCTTCGGGATTGAAACTAATGCGGGTGAAACCGCAGAGCGCAGCTAGTAATATATTATATAATTATACTAGCTGCACTTTGCGCGCGTTGCTACGTTACCACCAGTTATCACAGTTAGTAGTTTTAGCTGTAAGAGAATACCTACATCAAAAACTTTTGCATTTATAATATTAGTAGGAAAGATTAACCAACCACATTTATATATTTCCTGATAGAAACCTAAAATAAAAAGCTACTCGAAAATGGGTAAGTATTGAAAGAAAAAACAACTTAGCAAAGTGAACTGTGAATTGACATGTTTACAGAGTAAGGCAAAGAATAAGAGAAAACTTTTAACTTTAGCTATTACATATATACTAAACTGCGTATGCCGTCCAGAAAAAACTTATCAAGAAAAATTTAATTTCCTCGCTGACTTCGTTCTTTCATCTTTTTTCAGAAACGGAAACCATTTAAAAAAACGTCGCAAACCTAATTTACTTTGTTATCCGATACAAGAAATTATTGAAGAGCAAAATATATTTGTGCCTGAAATAAAATTTTGCCAAACGTGGCCTTTGTAGTGTAGTATAACGTGAAATTTTGCACCCCGATAAGTATCTATTTGGCGAACCTCCTTTTATAATTGTGAAGATCGATAGTACCTATTCTCTCATACTCACGCACACTTTCTTCAGAAAAAATATGTAGCACATCTACTTGGAATATATAAAAAACACTAATCTTTAAAAAAGTTTAACTACTATCGGTGATAGGAACAAAGAGGAAAACGAGTTGAAGCGACGACAATTAATATACCAATAAAATATCCATATGCATGCTGTTTCAGTTTTTCTCAGCCACTAATAACATCTTATTGCTTCTTATCCAGTCTATTGCTCTCTCTGTGCCAGTCTATTTCACAAAATAACATAAGAAGCGTCGATGTAGAACGTCGTAAATGCATATCTCAATAAATGCTCTATATCTTGGGAGTAAATAAAACGGCACTCTGCTTTCTCGCACCTGATACGGTCTACAAATATACAGCGTGTCTTAAAATTTTATGTTAGGTCTTAGAAAATGTACACAGAATATTTAGTATTAAACTTTTATTTTATATAGTAATATTGATATGTACATCCGTGATTTACCATAATCCGTGATTTACATTTAGACCACAACTTAAGAAGCCTCTTTCCCTCGATATCGCATTAAAAAGTGATAGCTCTCCTATCACGATGCGGTTTGTGAGTTTCTGGTAGAATAGCCCACAATGTTGTCTCCTTTTTCCTTCCGTCTGCAATAGTACGGACTAGGACACAACACATCTTCAATGTATCTGCACATTATTTATTATAGTGTATCTATGGGCGCGGATGGTCACAAAAATGTTCCGTTATTGCCCATGCACTTTTTATAGTGGGATACTACGAATTAAGAGGGTTCTCTGTATCAGAATATTCTACTCCCAAAATCTAAAATATGTACGCCGTCTAACAAGATATCTCACAGCGTCAGGAACGACGTTTTAATGAGTTTGTTTAACACTATGGGACAAAATTTTCATGAGTCTGACACTGACAGCGAGGTCTTTAGAAAAAGCTTTGTTACATCTGTCAGTCGGCGGCTTTATGTTAAAAACCGGTCAAGTACGAGTCGGACTCACACCGAGGGTTCCGTGCCAACGTTTGTATGTACGTGTGTATAACCTTGCTAGATTATTCAAGTTAACAAACATCGATAGGCGGTCGTTTGTTCTCAGTTCAGATTGAGATTTGTAAAGATTTATTAAAATTTAGAATAATCAAGCAAACTAAAATTCTAATAGGTATTTTATCTACACAGTATAAGTAGTTCATTAAAATACTGCAAAATGTTAATTACTGCTCTAAAGATATGTTTAAAATTTTGCAAAACATATAATACCTAACCAAGGAATGTAAAAATATTCCTATTAGGAATGTAATCATAAAGATTACATGCTTGTAGTCAAAAATAATGTTACATTTAGGTTAAAATAATAATTATCTCGCATAACACTATTATCTATAAGTCCGTAATCTTCTTCGAAAAATCGAATGATTACTCAAATAACACTACACTTGAATTGGTACTGCAATTTCGGACACGAACGCATATTAGAAAAAATATGCCTTCTTTATTTTAACTGTATTTGTGCATATGTGTGCGTCCTAAACAGTCGCCTCTCACTGACGTTGATTGATGTCTCTCATTAACCGGCTTGTGCACGTAAGGAGTAAGCTCTGTATGTTGCTCGTATTCTGTGATGACGTATGTAAACCTCACGACGCGACGATCAAGTTACAATTTAAAAGTAGTCTATTGCCATAGAAAAAAATATGTTATTATAAAAATATGAATTCGACTTGAAACATCTTCAATAAAGTAATGTATTGAACATTACTTTTTTGAAGATCTTTCAAGTCGAAATATTAGTAAAATAAAATACTTTAAAAATATTTTGGGAAACGATTAAACAATCGAATCAGAACATGACTCAAAAAAACAACGTTGCCTGCTATAAACCAAATCAAAATAGATTATTTCCTTCAATAACGAAATTTCAAAACGAAAATTTGTCGTAATTGATAATTTACCACAAATAACAAAACATAAAAAACATAATATAATGTAGTATACAGAATATAATTTTCCTTTTACTCTCTCTACTATGCAACACGTTCGCTCTTTAGTCTATGTGCAGCGAGGGTAAAGTCGATTTTATTCCGCGGTAAAAAAGTATATTTTTTTTCTTATCCACACCGAAAGTACAAAATTTCATCGTAGATAGGAGAAAAATAGTGTATGAAACACGGAAATATAATACCACCTACGGTGCGTAACTAGCTACTAGGAATTTCTACCCGGGCCGCGTTTGCAACCTCGCCTCGGGTGCAAAACGCGCCGGAAAAACTATATTACTTTACTACCACACAATGTTTACGTAGTTTTTAGCGAAAAGGTCAGAAATGTTTTCGCCACAGGATGACGGAACAATTTAATCCGTTGTATAATTTAGTGTTTGTTCTAGTCCAATCTTGCAACTTCAGCTTAAAGCAAATATTTTTAAACCGAAGAAGTCGTTAATCTGTGTTTGTAGGATCTTTTTATTTCAACATTGAGGTCAGTCGCAATTAGCCAAGTATATTTTATGCGTAACATGCATAAAATTCATGCTTTATTTTGAAAGGTAAAGTAAATCATTTAGACATGACATCAGATGACGTTCATCAATTGGAATCACAAAATCCCCAAAATTTAATCATTCTAATTAAGATTTAAATATTAAAAATAAAGCCAAAACTTGATGTTGGTCTCGCTTAGAAATTTAGATATTTGAAATTTAGAGCAGTGATTCTACAAGGCCCCGAAAGAGGAATATTAGGGTTTTATTTGAGTGCCTATTGCGAACTCTGAAACTGAGTGGCAATTTCATTGTGAAAATACTGAATTGATTTAAATAAAATTAATTATTTTTGTTCTTTTTATGCCTTAACATTTAAATGGCCTTTTGTGTTACGTTATTATTTACATTTATATATAATATATTACAATTATAGTCCCCTAACCCTATTTGAATATATTATACTAGCTGTGCCCGCGACTCCGCCGGGTGGTATTCGGTTTATGGGTGGTCATTAAGGAATTTTTATAACCGTTTGCATCAAGCGCACAAATAAACGGGCAAAAATTCTAAGAACTGTTGGAAGGTTTACTATTATCAATTCTATGAATCTCGAAACAATTCTATTTCAAATATCTTCTATGTACAGACTTTCTACCCTCTTTAGCATTATTACATGTATGGATATATATATGTACATATATGGATAAAAATAATATATTTCCTCCAGCATAACAACACTAATACTCAGCATAGCGCCAAATGATTAATGGTTTGGGGTAACAAACTACATTACCGTAAAGCTCTCGACAAAACACTCAACATGTTTTCTATATATGTCGTGTGTGTTTTCCTTATTGAACTGCTAGATGTCACGACTGGCAATTATGTCGCATCAGTAGTACCCGCACTCGCTGACTTACGCATGATGAATAATATTTCTTTATAAAATATCTCTGCTCCATTAAAATCCCACTTCTGATGTCAAGCCAGAGACAGAGCCTAAACATGAGCAGATCTGCTAATATGTAGGCTCTTCCTAAACCTGAGCGTTTACGAAGCGGGCACATAATATGATAGCGTCCAGCAGACACCTCCGCTTTGCAGGCGCTTTAAACACATAGGTTTTAGCCAGAGCCTTATGAAGAATAATCAGTGGATTTATCCAGTATACCACTCTTACAATCGCAATCTTATCCTACTAGCCCAACACAGATCCGATAGAAACCCTAAATCATGAAAGTATTTTCTATATAAGAGTAAAAATCTGTGACGGTACAATACACCGAAGTAAAAAGGCCTTGTACGAGAGGTAGTGGAAATTTAGTTTGTTTGAGTAACTCGATAGTAGTTTGTGTACTACGTACTCGTTAACATTCAAAGGGCAGTTGTTTTTTTGCGTTGACGACACATATTTTTCTAACAGTTCACAAAGTTTATTTTACGGAAACTCCTTTACATAGGGTAGCGCCGCTAGGTCTGTTTATTCAATATTTATGATAGGAGACTGTATCATCATCACCATCATCATCTTTATTTTCAGCCTTTATTTATCGGTACCAGCTGAAGGGGTGATTTAATAAACGCCAAGACGAGGGATCTCCTGCTTGCATACACCAGAACCGGCTAAGAAACGGAGATCGTCTAGCAGTCTCTGCAGGAGACTATTGTAAAGTACTACTCGCTATAAGCAAGCAGTACCTACTTTTATATATTATTTTCTTTGATGTCGACCTAGCCGAATCCCAACTAAGGCGGCCACCTATAGAAACGAACCATCTGTGAAGGTCATGACATTAGCTCAAACGAGTTTGTGCAGACACAAGTACACTCTATATCCCGTCATTCTCATATTCCGATTGGACGGTAGTCCGACACGAGCGAAGGGAAATTAGTCGCAGGACCGACACAGGAGGACCGCCAACTTCCTGAATCCGGACTGTTACAAGAAATTCTAATAACACTTTTTGTCCGACCTGGGATTCGAACCCGGGGCCTCTATTCTGTAGTTGAAAGTAATTACCAATAGACTACAAGGCCATACCATTTTCTTAAAAACATCTATAACCATCGAGGTATAATTCCACAGCGGTCACGAAACCAAGCCGATCGGTTGAGTAACTATAACAAATATCAAAAGTTATAGTTACTCTTGATTTTGGCCTGCCATACTTAGGCCAAAATAGTCGGTTCTATTTAGTGATCTGAACATGCGCTCTACTAGAGATTATCAAAACGCGTTTTCTCCCTTTCTACATGCAACTGAGAGATGGAGAGGAAGGCCCCTTTTACTCAATCTCCCAGTAGGCCAATCTTTTTATTGAAACAACTCCCAAATTGCAAAAAAGGCGATATATTTTCCAAATTGTGCCGGCTCAACTGAACGGGAGCGCAGAGTCTGCGTCAACAAATCTTAAAAATGGACTGCCAACAAACATTTCATCTTCACTTAAAGTAGCCGCTACTCTATAGCTTTAATGGCCCATTTACTATCTCTCCTGATGTTAACTACAGCCCAAGAAACAAATGAAATATAATTAAACGTCTAGTTTATACACTGCCTGGTGTATATAAACTAGACGGGTAATAAATAACTAAGTAATAGCATGTGTAATAAAGTAATTATTCTACGAGTAGATTAAGCGCGGTAAATAACATGTTAATATTCTTATTAACACGTAGTTGTTGCAGCTAGAAATGTATGTGGTATAATTGTATCCTTGGTATTTATTAATCTAGAGATATAGATATTATGTATGTGTCCATTATGTATTGAAAACAAATATGACCAAGGCTAGGAGGTGTGTGTCTACACGCGGCGCCGTGTGATGACTTATGCGATGTATTACAGTATACGTGGTTGTATCGATTACTTCATTGGGTATTAATCAAATTATTTTTGTGAATAAATTATGTTATGTTGTTCTGTATTTTATGGTTTTGAGTTATATCATATTTACTAATCCACATAATAATGGGGACAACACTATATCTACTTTACGGCCATAAGTTATAACATAATAGTATGATATAATTCTATGAAATAAAAGTGAAGTGATGAAGTAAAATACAAAGCAGGTCCATTATGTATGATGATAATAATAACTCAGTAGCTTTCCTCGCATAGAATAAGACACGAAGATGTCTTGCCCTTTCCGTAAATAATAACGGACCGTAACTTGATGGGCTAGCCTTGGCGGAATGAGACACAATTCATCGTCTACTAAATTATGTGTCTATTTATATTACATGTACTAATATTAAATTCGTAGGTAATAAAAAAATATAGGATAGAAAAATAATATAAAAAAGAATAATAAAATGAAATATACAAAGTAGAGTATATAATTATGTTCGAGAAAGGAAAACCTATTTTTATTCTTCTAAACTTCAATAACTTTATTTAATACCTAAAGAGTCATAGAAAAGGAATCATTAAGCGTAAAGTTTCTAAATGTTCTCTGTCTCTCTATTAGATTTTTTACATTAGTCTTTATAACTTATCTTTTGGATGGGGCCCAAGTCATTAGCATATGATTCCAACTAACCATAGTTTTAGTAAATTATTCAAATTTGCATTCGGACTGTGGAATTTGAAGACAGATAAACATAGTCATGTATATACCTGTTACTATGTGAATCTGTATACTAACTACATATAGAATAGAATAGAATAGAAGATCTTTATTATATTATAATACGAGTAACATCGATAACTACTCCCAGCGAAACGAACTTTGCTTATACCAAAGTTTTAAAGTGTTTAGGGAATATCTCAGGTGCGTTCATACAGTTAGTTGAAAGTAAAGTTACGAACTCAAATATTACCCATATTTGAGTGGTACTTTCGAACAAACGATTTATTGACACTAACTAGTTGATAGTTCAACATTGGCATGATATTAAAAGTACGTAGACAGTTGTAGAAATTTATGAAAACTGTTTTTTTTCCTCAGGTACTGCAGGTAAATCCCGCCACAGTCAAACAAGGAGGCACTGCTTTACATATCACAGGTCCGTAAGTTTCTCGCAGTAATTTTTAGTCGGTAGTAGCAATTAATGCTGTCCGATCCTTCTGGTCCACTCAAGACTGGGTTCGACGGCGTGTGTGGCCGACACGGCGCAAATTCGAAATCAAAATAGGGACTGTACTACCGGATGGTCTTACCCATACAATACGCATAAGACTATATTATCTACTGATCTTATTAAAATTAAAAATAAAAAAAATATTCTATTCTGTTGATTTATATGACGGTCAGTATCACATAAAAAACGAGACATTGCTCGATTGATTCCTTAGAAATATTGAAATAGTTCTGGTATTTTTATGTTGATCAAATACGTTGTTACTACAAGTATTTTAACTACAACTGAACTGTAAACTCTGGCTACATAACTGAAAACAGGTCGGTCGTGAAGCTACTGGGTTCCGGACCAGTCTAAACATTCCAATGTACATTGATTCATTGTTGGGGATACTTTGAGAGAGGTACATTCAAAGACGAAAATGGTAGGAATATTTGTTTTTAATTACTAGTTTTTTTAGATGCATCTCTCTATGCACTGCCTTCTTCTTGATCTTCCATGGGATCTGATAAGTACATGGGACTCGCGTCTGAGCTGAGTAACCACTATAACTCTACGGGGGCCATACTAAAGTGCCCCGCTTCTATCAAGGGCATATATGTTCCCGAGCTTATACCTCCCTTATTATCATACATAAAATTTATAAAATGTGAACATAAACAATAAAGTAAGGCACATTTTTATTTTCTTTTTTTCAGAAAATTGCTTTAGCGAAGTTCAATAACAATCATTACATTTTTTACGCTTCAAAAGACTTCAACAGTCTAAACTTACGCGAAGCCTCCAAGGGAGTTGACAAAAGTTCCTTTAGAGAACAAACGAAGTATAAATAAAATACCGAGCCAAAATATTTCATGTGAAAAAAGTAATGAAACCTTAGAGTATCATTATTCATTGATTCTTCAATAGGAACTATTTTATCCAAATTAATTTGAAACATTTAAATTTTAATTGAATAATATGTACTTTTCTTAATGAGGTTCGTATTCCAAATAATATTTATGACCTACTAACTGCGCCTCGCTGTTTCTTTCACCCGCGTAAATTTCGATTCCGTGATGTCATCCCATAGGAACATTTTTTCGGGATAAAAACTATCATATGTGTTAATCCAAGTTACTCTCTATGTGTGCGGCAAATTTCATGAAAAGCGGTATCTACAAAAGTTTTTCGTGATGGAGTAACAAACAAACACAAACTTTCGCATTTATAATATTGTAGGATGACCTGATATCTTTTTTATATTATAAAGTGGCCAAACGAGCAGTCGGAGCCATTTTCATGACTACCGACGTCCATAGACATCCGCAAAGAGGGTATACAGATCCGTTGCCCGCCATTCTTCTCTCACCTCCATGGGTCATTATTTCTTGCGTTTATACATTTTACCTCTAAAATCTTCGTTGCCCAGCAGTATGTATGCGATTGTAAAAAAAATCTATGTATCTACATGTACAGTTTAAATATTATAGTAGTATTAATAATATCTTACCTAGTAGCAGAATCAAGCTATGGATGCCCGGGAGAATTTGTCGTGATAACGTAATTTTCACTTTATATCTATTTCTGGAGAAGTTTCTAAACAGCGGTGTCGTTCTACAGCAACAACCATTGATTCCTTCTATCTATATGGCAACAACGTAATAGTCTATACATATAAATACAGTAAAATAAAATACAATAAATACAGTAAAAAAACATTGGATATATTTACGAAACTAATTGGGGGAAATGTTAAAATAGTATAAGAACACTTACCAATGTTTTTTAATTTTTTCTCTGTCTGTTTGTCAGTTTGTCTGTTTGTCCGGGCTAATCTCCGAAACTACTGGACGGATTCGAATGAAACTTTTTGTGGTGTATCGATACTAAGAGGGTCAACATTAAAAATACTTTTTACTGCGGTAAAATCGCTCATTCCTACGGAAATCGGAGTTACAGCACACTGCAAGCAAGCAATAACAAATCACTATGATTATAATATTACTACGCTACGCGAACGAAGTCGCAGGCACCAGCTAGTATAATATGTATAATATATGGACTAATAAATGGATAATGATACGCATAGCAACGTATGCCAATACACTGTTAACAGTTAAAAAATGAGTATAAAGTGTTTGAATATATCTTTAATAATATTTTGACTTAGGTACTATGAGGGATCATTTTATGCCCATCACATAAAACCTTTCCAATCGCCGAACGGGCTTTGACAGGCGAATTTATAAATAGGCTTCAAACGTAGATACAAAATATGGACCCAATATTCCAGAACATTTTATCTTTTGCACCATAAAATGAAATGGTTGTAATTCGTTTTGAAGAATTTTGTTAATTAAAATATTTGTTTCGCTGTTTTTCACATTCTAAAGCTTCGTAATTAATTTAAAAGAACGATTATACTCCAGTGACATAAATACGTTTTATGTAAAGCGATGTTATAGAGGACCAAAATATCCTAAATGGATTTTTAAAAAGGACGTGCTTTTGTGTGTTTTTCTCTTGGCTTGGAAAATTGGGTTGCCTCCGATAAAATACATGGAAACCTTATTAGCATTTTTTTAAACGAAATCCAGCCTAAGGTCATGGTATGAATGCCGTTAACACTGACGACATCAGACAAAAGGAGCATACCAGTTGATCAGCACCTCTAGGAACTTAAAATACAATTCAGATCAAATACAATAATACTTCGACTCACTTACCGACTTAGGCGTACCCGGAGTTATGCTGTTTCTAAATTCACATCTCGCATTCGTCAAAAAGTTTAAGTTTGCTTCGTCTAAATAATTACTATTAATGTCTTCCATAATCAAAGTTTACTATAAAAACCTTCGATTCCTGATTCCGATTGAAATTTAATATTATCTTATATATATTTACTAGCTTTTACCCGCGGCTTAGTACGCGTTAAATTCGACGTTACATACATGTATATAAACCTTTTTCTTGAATCACCATCTAATAAAAAAATCCCAACAAAACTTTTTTTTTATAGTATAGGGGGCAAACGAGAAGGTGGTTAGTGACTACCGCCGCCCATAGACATCCGCAAAACTAGGTGTCTTGAAGACGCGTTGCCGGCCTTTAAGGAAGAGGAATGCTCTTTTCTTGAAGATCCCTAAGTCGTATCGGATCGGAAATACCGAGGAAGGCAGCAATCTGTTGCGTAATTTTAAAGATCTAAGCATACAGACACAGACTGCGGAAAGCAACTTTGTTTTATACTTACTGGAATTTTACGACGAACGACTTACTGGAATTCGATTTACGCGGTTACAGCCCTGTCCCACCTACCGCGTAACTTCGGAGTATTATTGCACTACATATTCGAAACTAATCTTAATTAATATCAAGTCTACCGCGTCACGTTAGGCTTTCATTATGAATACAATAGCATTGTGCCGTAATCAATAAGGGACGCGAGTCAGCCCTAGACAGCGAGCGTTACTGCGCCACCTTGAAACGCCGAGATCAACGCCAGTGAATACCAGTTACTGGGAAATTGAAGCTAACTGTTGGTATTATTTACATGCACAATTTCCTACGTGATGTATGACGTTAATTTGAATTGCATGATTAGTTTATACGTGTGCGTACTAGTCATTAACTATATCGTTCGTCATTACATCGTCGTATTATTGGCCGTTTAATAAACATAAAAACAAAATGTATATTATGGACTTTTATTATTTTCAGAGCTGTTGGCTCACAGACAGTCACTACACAGGAGGGCATTACTGCTAGTTCTTTTTTTTAATATTGGGTAAATGCTTTTAGAAATACCGCCCGAACCCAGGGAGCCTAGTGGATGTATGGGACCCACGATGCCGAAAAAGCCTCCGAATATCTACTAAAACATCAATGATGCCCTATTTCATCCGCCTACGGAGACACGGGAACGCATTAACATACTTCCGTGACTCCCCTAGCGGGCGCCTGTCTAGGCTCAACACGTGGGAGAGGCTATACCATCCTCCCATCCTATCATCGCAATCTGCCAGAGCACATAACACCTCACTACACTCAGAAAATACTGTGACTTCTTCTGCGATCGGATGCAAAATTTAGCATCGTTAACACCTACACAAGTGTACAGATTTTATTATTTTTTAAACTAATTCTTGTCAGATTTAGTTCGGACAGTGAATATATTGTCATCGAAAATTTTATTATATTTGAATACTTGTTATAATTACTTTAATATCAATTCATTTAATTAGTGTAGTCATTTCGCTTTATAGAATAAAGACTACAATTTGTGATAATCTTAAATATTTTTTAAAGTTAAAATAATGCTTAATTTTAATAAATAAAGGACACTTTTAACAAGACAAATTCAATATTTCGTAGTTCATAAACTTTATTATCGTTAATTATTTAAGTCGAAAATGTATATATACCTATGTATTTATTTTTAAATCACAATTGCACAAGAACTTATTACCTTATTATAATTATAACTTACCGGACATTGGCGAGGGTGTGCCGACGACTCTTGAGGTACCTCCCGTGGTACTTCTGCAGCTCGCCGATGCTGCCCTGCTCGGCCTGCATCTTGCCGGCGAGGGGCGCAGCAGCCTCGTCTCCGGCCTGCCCGGACGGCGAGACACTGACCGCGCCGGAGCCACGCTTACGGGCTTTGTTGGACTTCCTAGCCGCCGCCGATATACATATTTTCACCGACGACGGACTGCCGAAGCTGCGTTTTTTTCCAGAACTTCTCGAGGACGTGTACGCTGTGTCGGTACTACTTCTTGTGCTTTTGTAGGAGGGCGTTAGTGTCGCGTCGGTAGCGTCCTCTAGGGGCCAGTCCGAGTCGTCCTCCTCCTCTATACCCGGAAGGGGGGACTGTTGGCCGATAGGGCGGGGAGAGTTTATTAGGGGTTCCGGTGCGACTGAAAGAAAAAATATTTTATGTTATTAATAACTTATCATAATATTTTAAAGATTGAAACATGAATTACATATATATAGATGAGATTGATTACTTGGTGAGTTGATACGACAGTAGTTGATATTATAAATGAAAATATTTTTAACATATTAAGTAATTTAGAAAATTTTGATACCTAATAATTATATAAATTAAATTTTTGTAAGAGTTTACTATATATATACCAGTAAACGTTAAATATCGAGAAAAAGTCTCATAGAGCTCCTATGGATTAAGAAATACGGATTTTAAAACTGAAAGAAGGTAATTTAATATTTGGGCTGAATGGTACGATAAAATAAAGAACTTAAGGAAAAATTTAGTATTTATATAACTATGTAATTAGTATTTGATTAAGTCTAGCTATAAACGCATATTTATTGAATCGTGTATTTCAGACTAGGTCTTACCTACTACGTCAGTATATAATGATTTTCCCTCTATTTAAAAATTTATATCAACCCAACAAGAGAACTATATGACCACTAGATGGCGTGATAGCGTAAACGTATGCTCCCTATAGTACAACTGTTACTATTCGTCAGTGTAACAAATTAGACAATAAGTGTTTGATGACCGATACCTATCAGTAACCTACTTTATCATGGACGAAAAGATCAATACAAACAAACACAACCAAGCACAGGTTAGAAAGAGATAAAGCACAGTAGCCGTAGTCGAATTGTTTATTCCGAGATTAGTCTCATTAAGGTGGGATTAGCCCCGCTAAGAGAACTTGTACTGGGATTAAGGTATATTTCACTATCACCAGTATCAATCCACTGATAAATTAAGGCTTTAATTATCATCATCAGCTTTTATTAAGGTCTAAAGGCTTAGTAACGCAAAGGGCTACACACGAGTGACGAATTTATTACTTTAGTGAGGAATCAGTCGAACCCCGCGGTTTCATAAGCAGGAAATCTATTTCAAGGATTCATATTTATCGAAATGAAAAGTACAATTTATGATATTCCAGATCTATCATTATCGTCATCATTAACATCATCAGCCTATTGCAGTCCACTGTTGGACACAGGCCTCTCATATAGCACGCCACTGGCCTCGATCGTCGGCTATCTTTTCCCATTTCTTCTCTTTGTCCCAAATTTTAACAAAATCGATTCGGTAGCTTTTTGATGAAATAATTATAAACATGCTGTTTATAATAATAGTAGAAATTATTCATATTATTATATTCATTTTTTTTAGTAGAATATTTAAATTTTATGTATAGAAGGGCAAACGAGCAAATGGAGCCACTGAGGACTCCAACGCTCATGGACTTAATTTTTAATAATCAACGCTCTTTGAGGGAGGCCTATGTCCAGCGTGGGACGTCTTCCGATTGATGATGATGATGATGATGATGATGATGACGATGATGATGGTGATGATGATGATGATGATTATGATTCATAGTAGGAATCATCTTATAAAATATTAAATTATTACCGTCATGCATTTAGATAATTATAACTGAGTTAATAGAGCTGATTTTATTTATTACTGGATATGTCAACGGTCATCCAACATCAAAGAGATTTAGAAGTAACAAACTTTAGAAGCAGAAGTCCGCATGTCATATTTGTATGGCGGGAATAACCTTTAAGAAGTATATTGATTACGCATTTAAATAAACAACACGCTATATCTTGACACGAGGTCCCTGGCGGGGTAGGCAGAGCTAACAGAGTTAATAATAAACAAACTTCAGCATCTGAATATCAATCTATAAACTTGGAGTGGAGGCTAAATCGTTTGCAAGAAATTCCTTTGTGAGTTGCGGATTACCGATGAATCCTCCTAGGTAAGGATCAAAGAAATTATATCTTTTAAGATAAATATATATTTTAAGAAGAATACAGCTAAAGACAGGTCTCTTTAACACTACATGCATGTATGCAACCGGTGTGTAAGAAGCCGATGGTCCATGGAGGAGGGAGGAGGAAGAAGGGCAACGCATCTGTATAGCCTTTATGCAGATGTCTATAGGCATTGGAGTCTTGAAAGTTACTGCACCTACTCGTTTGCCCTTCTATATATATTCTCTAAATCTCCTACTATAACAATTAATAATTTAATTATGTGAATCAAATGATCTTAAATACTCTATACCAGCATTAATTTATGAAACATCTGAAGGAAAATATATTTGCAGATGTTATTGAATTTTGCTGAGATAATTGCGTTCAAAATACACGCAAATTCTACAGGATTATTGCGTTAGTATGGATGTAATAAGCCTCTACCCTTCTACTCTCTCTTATTAAATATACTCATTTAATTAAGGCGAAGACAGTTTCATCTTAGAATGGCTCCCGTACCAATATTGTGAACTTGTCAAATTTATAATTTACATTATCAAATTATAATATTAATTAAGTTTGGGATTAAGTTCTAGAGTTGACATTATCTACTAATATTATTAATGTGAATGTGTGTGTTTGTAACGCTTTCACACCGAAACTACTCAACCGATCACCATGAAACTTTGTACACATTCTAAGAGGTATTAGAAAGGATTATTTTTACTTAAAAAAAAAACTATTTTTTATTGACTCGGGCGAAACCGCGTGTAAAAGTTAGTATGCTCATAAAATTGCATAAAACGAAATGTTTCTAAGTGATAACGCGGTCTATAAAAATAATGGCGATATCTGTTGGATTTCAGCCAATTTAGCTGCCGCCGATAGTATTGAGTAACCACCGCTCGAGCAGAAAGTGAAAGTGCTGCCTGGATGTAACAGCTTCTACGAATTTCGCTCGGTTTGTTTATTGTTACGGAGGTCGAACGTCCAATGGGTTCAATATTTTTCGCCGGCATTTAAAACTTGAGAGGGTTTGTCTGGTGCAAGTGTTAGTGTCTTTTCTGCATTCTAGCCAAGATGTTCCGGTAAGAGAAAGTAAGTAAGCATCAGCGTAAACAACGGGTTCGCGTTTGGTATTTGCAGATGTGGATTTTTACTGTTCCTGGATTCAACATAGTCAGGCTAGAGTATGATCCCGTGCTCTACTAATATATAGCTACTACAGTCGCTGTTAAAATTTCTATTATATACTAAACTAAAGACTATATTTATTTGGGAGCACAATAGTTACCTCCAGTTATGTAGTAAGCGTCCAGATTTTAGTAAGAGGTAGAATTGGGTCCGCCACGACCGGTGAGGTACCTCTCGCTTACACGAAACCGGCTTAAAGTGATGCCTGTGCTGTCGCGTTACTTGCGATATTTAAGTAGCCGGTGGCCTATGAAGATGGAGCCTATGAAGATGGATACATGGGCGACGGCAGTCATGAAAATAGTCCCGACTGCTCGTTTGCCGCTATATTAAAGAAATGAGAACTCCTGATGTCGTAGTAGCTCAACTGAACAGAACTAGTCATACAACAGATCATCGGATTCTGCCAATAAATCCCACTTCACGGACGCCTCAACATAGTAAACAAACAACTAGATTATTCAAAATTAATGTTCCGCCATTATGTATTCAGCGCCCGCCTCACGTACTGCTTTAATACATAATTTCCGCGATGCTAAGAAGTGCTCCGAATGTGAAACAATACAGCATTTAACTACCGCACGCAATTAATTATTTATTCTTGAGGCATAGCGTCTGAGATCTGCGTAATTATCTGCTACAGAACTCCTGATTGTTCGTGGCAGATAATATTGTGACAATTGAGAGATTTTTTTTGCTCTGGCGTCAAAAGAGAATTTTGTCGTCTCGTGAATGAAATGATTTGATTTTTTATAGTACAAAGGGATAAACGAGTAGTCGGAGCCATTTTAATGACTACTAACGACTATAGACATTCGCATAGAGCTCATGCAGATGCGTTGCCCTTCTTCTCCTCCGACCTCCACGGGCCACCGGTTACTTATATACCGCACGAAACGCGATAGCACAACTGTCACTTTACGTTATCGTGTAAGCAAAAGTTACCTCCCCGGTCGTACCAGTACAATTTAGCTACATACCTACATGAATACAGCGTGACACTACCTCCTACTAAAATTGATTAATTAAAACTAAATTAAAATCTTGATTAATGTAATTACCTGATAATTATTATAAGTGTAGGCAAGCAGGCGTTTTGAATGAGGGATATACAGCAGTGGATAGAAAATAGCTGTTAATAATGATGATGAATAAGTAAACTACACATATAGACACAGGTAGATGGTATAAATATTAATTAATGATAGTTCGTAATCGAGTTTATCGGAAACGTGAACAAACTCAAGTTGTCTCAAGAACACGCAGAGTTAAGTACAACACGTCGTACCTTCCTGTTCGCCCAGTATAAAATATAGTCTTTGTCACAATACTATTATTATAATCAATATTCTTAGCCTTTTGTCTTTTTCCTCGTTCAATAAGGGCCAATAATAACATGTCTATTATGGTTTCTCCTAATGTATATGTCGATAATATAATGTCGAAGTAAGTCTGTATAAATATTAAATTACCCCTAGCCGTTTTCAAAAACCGGGCACTTTTGTATGGAAGCGTGTCAACGATTGGCGGGATTGAATACGGCTGACTTAAAATCCGTCGTAAAGTGTTCGGCGCTTTACGTCATACAATATGGCTAGCCGTAAGTATTAAAGCGGTCCGCCTTTTTGACAGTTTATAGTTCCGAACCGGTAAAGTGTCGGTGTATTTTTGGATTACATGGAATTAAAATATGAGAAAGTACAATGAGGCTAAATGTCAGCAATTATTATAGAAAAATCTGGCGAACCATCAAACCGTCGCAATACAAAATAGGCCTTTTTTTGGGAAATCGCTAGCCATAATGTAATATGGCGATATATACGATCTGGCTGCAACATACAAAACGAGTGCCTTTGATCAAATTGGCCGATTCTGGATTTAGTATAGAAATGACTATAGCTATATAATTGATGATCAAATGTTATATATCAGTTAGTCTTCAATAGTTATAGGTATTTTATCGTTGAATTGGTCTCTAATTCTTATTTATTACAGATTTAAATTGATTATCTATTTGACTAAGGTCACTTTAAACTTCAAACTAAAATATCTCGATAGCTTTTGTTCCTATGATCACAGTTGCTAAGACAATTTTAATAAATAATACAATCTCTAAATATTTTAATATTTAAAAGAGTAAACAAACAAATATATGGGAGTTTGATATTTTGTGATTACAATTTACGACGGAGAAGATAAAGCATTTTAATTAAGGTTAAATAAATATTTCAGATATTTCAATTACCTGATGTTGTAAGTTATTTAAAAAATCCGTTCTTTTGATAAACGCAAAATGTATTTATTGGACCCTGCTGTTTTGCTTCATTATGATTTGCACCTAGCAGAGCGACCTGCCCGTCTTCAATATAGAAATTGGGATGATTATTCAATCTCTACTCTTGGTGCAAGTTGCTCGTCACCGTTTCCTTTGGCGCTCTTTAGGGGAGGTCTATGTCCATATTCAATCTCTATGTATATTGTATACCCAAATTAGAAGGAAAAGGTTTTATTTAGTGAGGATTTGCCAATTATCAAATATAATGGGACGATAGGGTCCAGATTTATTATGTTCATTGAAAGGTTTTGTAACGCGACGCTGTATCATATCAGCTATGCTTTTTAACACGGGTAAGTATTTTACGCTAAATCTATAAATCACTTGTCGTTTTTGTTAAGGAAACTCTTTAATTAACATTGACTAAAAAAATGTATCGTTTAGCAGTAACCTAATTGTATACAAATCTCTAACGCTTATGAATCTTATAGTTACTGCACCAAACATACAAGTAGAGACAATGCCGATGGGCTTAGACAAATAAATGCAATCCTGTCTGTATCTCTATGTATATAAAATTATCGTGTCCCAATGTGAGTTACCATACACCTCCAAAACGGTTTCTCATGAAATTTTGTGTGCACATCGGGTATGTCTGAAAATCAGCGAACATCTATTTTTCATCTCGATGTTTTTTCATGGGATCGAAACATACGCCGGTGAAACCGCGGAGTGCCACTAGATAATATATAAAATATTATATCGCAAAACAATTTATTTTATAAGTTTTCTCTATTACCTATGTTCTTGTACCTATATCTGTGTGTTGTTATATTTATATTACAAACCGACCGAGTTACAATTTAATACATTTTGAATTAGCTCAATAGGTATTATCTGTTAATCTCCAACAACAGCGAGCTATACAGTGATTGAACATTAATAATACATTCTAATTAATTAATTACTGGTCCAACAACAGGTAACAATAATAATTAATTAGTATTACTTGTTTTGATGTTCAACTTACTGTCTTTACGCAATAAATTCGATTATTTTATCCTTCCAATTAATTTGTAAAGGTCAGTTTTAAACATCTATCTATACTAATTTTGTAAAGAGGTAAAAATATCTAACATTGTTTGTTTGTAAAGAAAATATTTTACTCCTATCCCATTGAGAATTCTTTAATCTTCGTAGTGATCCGACCATGAAAGTTCTTTCACAAACAGAAATCTACAATATTCAGGAATAACATGAGCTATATTCGACATTTTTTATTGTACGTTAGGGCAAACGAGTAGCCTTTTGATGAATAGGTATCCCTCCATTGGTTCGCATTAAGCTGACTAAATCAATGTCACTTCATGTTGTTATCAAGGGAGCGAGAGACTATGTGCATGGCTATAGCACGTTTTACTAAAATAACTACCGCTTTATTAATATACTAGCTTCCGCCCGCGGCTTCGCCCGCGTGGATTTCGGACTTCAAAAATGATTCAAAATTTTAACTTAGGTAAGTATTATGTTATTTTGATGATTATTATATTACTGTAAATTTTCATGAAAATCCGTTCAGTAGTTTTTGTGTGAAAGAGTAACAAACATCCTTATAAACTTTCGCATTTATAATATTAGTACGATGTATAAGTAAATATAAACTTTGCATAGAATTTTAGTATTTTATTACTTTTACTTTGTATTAGAAAATATAGTAAACAATTATTTAATAAATCCCGTATAGTATTCCATATACTTTCATCACACAAATATATTACTAATATAGACGATAGCGGATAGCGGATGATAAGAGGTAATGCCATGCTGCATACACATGTATGGGATGTACATGCGGGTACGCAGCGGAATTGGACCTGGCGAAATAGAACAGTAGTGCTGTCGCGTTTCGTGCGGTGTGTAAATGGCTGAGAAGTCCATGAAAGAGAAAGGAAGGCAACGTATCTGTATAGCATTTATTCGGATGTATGTGGGCGTCGATATGTCGGTAGTCATAAAAATGGCTCCGACTGCTCGTGTGCCCCATTATACTATAAAAACAAGACAAAGTAGCTGTGGATAAATAATATAATCATCTCTGGGCAGTCATCTAAAGAGCAAAAATAGAAATAAGACCTCAACATTTTCTGGGAATATAAATTGGGCTTTCGAGCTTTTGGACGCGGCACAGTCCGCGCTTTTAAAGCTATGCCAAAAGTTGTTAAAATACAGGCGCTCGTTTTAAATAATAGCACTTTGAAAATTAATGCAACTTAGGAACTGCTTAAAATTACATTTATAAAATGTACTTTGTTAAGCTCTCCATTAAATATAACTTGGGCGTTTCTGAGGAGGCATTGCAGAAATGTGGCTGGCGCGCCCGGGAAAGTGATTCATGAACCATGTCGTTTGTATTTTTTTATTTGTTTGTGTATGTATGCAAGAGGTCTGCGTCTCGAGATCACGGGTAGACGGGAATCAGTCATATGAGATCCTCAGACGAGAACGGTCGGACGAGCCGTGGTACACGTAAGTATGTAGTAGGTACTTACCGTTGTTTTTGTCCTAACCGTACAAAACGC
>LUGF01013657.1:220092-237346 GCA_001625245.1 Calycopis cecrops
AATGTGGCTGGCGCGCCCGGGAAAGTGATTCATGAACCATTTCGTTTGTATTTTTTTATTTGTTTGTATGCAAGAGGTCTGCGTCTCGAGATCACGGGTAGACGGGAGTCAGTCACATGAGATCCTCAGACGAGCCGTGGTACACGTACGTAGTACTTACCGTTGTTTTTTTTTTTTTTTTTTTATGGTATAGGAAGGCAAACGAGCAGTTGTAGCCATTTTCATGACTACCGACGCCCATAGACATCTGCATAGACTAAAGATGCGCTGCCCCCCTTTCTCCTCCCACCTCCCACCTCACTTACACACCGTACAAAACGCGACGCGTCACAGTTCCAGCAGCCCAATAGGAATGATATGTAGCTACAAAATGGCATTTCACAAAAAGGCAATGCGAAAATGCCCGAAAATATTGAATTCTCATAGAAAAAACACATATAAAATGTTACACAAAGATGTGAAAAGACAAGTTTTTTTCGCAGATTTTGGTACAATGGACTAAATTAGGACTTACTTTTAGCCGCGGGTTAGAAAAGTTTGTATAAATTTGTCATAAGTTTTCTAATTCCTTTGGCCATTTTAGTCGCGATTCCTTGAGACATTTTATAATGGTTTTGGTTACTTAACACAGCTATTAATATACGACATAGCAGGTAAACGCACGGATAAACTTGATTAAAATATTCGAAGATTTATAATACTTCATTATTTAGAATGACTCAGAAATGTTTATGAATTTATTTATTTAGCGTAATATGATCCTATAATGTATCGATTCCTTTAAATATAGAAAGATATACTCTAATAAAATATTTTTTTTAAGTTTAAGAGCCAATTTCATAACTAGGTACTGATTTCGATAGACTTCCGCACATTTGCAGATGCGTTGTCCTCCCTTCTCCCTCCTCCATGTGCCACCGGCTACTTACACACCGCACGAAACGCGACAGCACAGCAGTCACTTTACGCGGGTATCGTGTAAGCGAGAGGTACCACCCGCTCTTGCCATTCGGCACCTCTTACTAAAATGAGGTACTATCTGGGGAAAATTGTATTGTTCATCGTGTCGTCATCCTAAGTCACGAGTGACTAGTGAATGCACAACGTATGCACGTAACAGGTCGTAACTGAACAACATAATGAATCGCTTATCCATACATATAATAAAGCAGTAAAATCCGAATGTCTGTACATTGAATATATTTACGAAAAATTAATTGGGGACAGTATTAAAAACCTTTTTAATGTTTTTTAAAAATTTTTTGTCTGTCCGTTTGTCTGTTTGTCCAGACTAATCTCCGAAACTACAGGACGTATTTGAATAAAACTTGTGATGTATCACAAGCTGGTCAACATCTAAAACACTTTTAAGTACAGGAAAATCGCTCCTTCTTACGGGAAATTCAGTAATTATGCTTTACCCGACGGATTTGAAAATTTGGAAGAAGGAAACAATAACAAATCACTTTGATTATAATAGAATTAAGCTACGCGAACGAAGTCGTGGGCACCAACTAGTATTTTATATTTCTGCTAGCAGACCGGGCGACGCGTTGCTGTGGCAATAAAATACCGCAGTTACGAATCGAAATAAAATATATAATTCAAGTTTGACAATAACAAAGGTATTTGTGCGAAATTTAATTAAAATAAGTGCATTGGTTTCGAAGATTAGCGCAGATGTGACATGATTTTTATATATTAAGACTAAAGACCCGCCCCGGCTCCACTGTGAGTAACCAGGGCTAGAGTGCTAATTATAGAAATAAACAAACTTTTTTCCGCAGCTTCGCTCGCGGGGAAATCGGGCTGCCAAATAAAGTTACTTGAAAGAGCATACTGATCATTTAAAATAATTATATATTTTTAATTATAAGTAAATCAAAAATTTTGTCTCTACAACAGCTTCACTTATTGTGAGGTAGCAGCGAGAAATATAAAAATGAAAGTAGTGCCTTTTCTATATTTCAATGAAAATTCTATTAAAATCGGTCCCGCTATTCTAGAGATGGCCCCGTACAAACAGAACGATAGATATACATTTAAAAAAATAGTTCTTGAGGTATTATTATCAGTAAAAACACACACAACACATGAAAAACTACTTATATTTTGAAATGAAAAGAAAACTTCAATAGGACAGGAGGGAGTACAATTAATTACAATAAACGTTAAGACAACTCAAGAATTGGAGAACCCCAAAAAAACAAGCGACAACTAAACCTGCTTACATGAATATGTATAATATTGTTTTGAAAATCACTTGTTCGACCCAAGTTGACTGGCGTGAACACTAAATTAAATTGTACCTTTCTTTACACTCAGACACTTGTCATTGTCTACAATTGTAGTGTTTCTGTAAGTCGCAGCAAACTTCGCGCACAATTAGCCACAGTGCTTTTGTGTACTGCTTTTCATACAAATGTTATGTTCGGGTGTTAACTTCAATTTACAATTGAAATTTATGCTGTACAATATTTTCATACACATTAGGTTTTGTTTTTGCTTAGAATTTAAAACCACTAGCAGAATCTGACGATTGGCATTTTGATTTTCTCTTTGTCGTCGTGAAGCACTTAACAAAATTTTAAACTGAATCAAACTGAAAAAACTTACAATTAATTCCTCTTGTTATATAGCACAATATCTAGTATACTTTTATAGTACAGTTCTCTTCTTTCTTTTTCGGTTTTTTTTGTCATAACCTACATTTGATATTTTTGTCAGGATCATGTAAACTTCTATATATTGATCTTAACGTTCAAGTCAGTGTCGTAATATAGAAATTACTCCATTAGTCCAATTAATAATCGAAACTACCTTACCAAAAATAGTACTTTTACGTACGTCACAATTTCTTGACCAAGGAGCACAACTGCTAAAATATCTAAAAAAACTCTAGTTGACAGCTTTGATAAGCGGCTTGAGTTTACTTCTGAAGAAGGAAGTTTATTTTAAAATTAAAGTTGCACAAGAGACGTGAACTACGTGAGAGCGGTTTTTTTTTAATAGCATAAGGGGGCAAACGAGCAATCGGAGCCTTTTGATGACTACCGACGTCCATAGACATTCGCATGATTGTTACGCTGATGCGTTGCCCTCCTAACACCCCAAAATTGGCTACCGGCTACTCACAAATCGCACAAAACGCGACAGCGATGCTGTCACTTTGCGCCGGTATCAAGTGAGCGAGAGGTACTTCCCCGGTCGTGCAGGCCCAATTCAGCTGCATAGGAGGATGTAGTGCCATGCACCATGCATGGCATTACCTCCTCCTAGGCAGCACGGCACTACCTCTTCCTAATTACGCTGGCCTACTGTTTTACAAGGTTTTACTTTTTCATATCGTCTTAAATGGGTTAATTCTAAATATTTCGCCAGTCATTTGTTTAAGCTATAAATTTACAAATGGCCCCGGGCGATTCAATTAAAGCGAGATTATAACTTGCGAGAGAAATTGTGTTGAAACGATCAGCGACGCAGAGCACCAAGTCTCAGTCAATTATCCTCGTAATCCTTCTCACAGCGAGCCTTGGAAACTTCCATATTTACGACATCACTTTCAGTACCAAATCGGATTGCTTACGAATGTACATTTTTCGTCATCTGTTACTATCGCCTCGCTGGCTGTACGAGGGTTCTGATGAATGTCATAACAATACCTTATCTTTTTTTTTTTTTTTTACTACGATGGTGGCAAAAAAAAGCATACGGCCCACCTGATGGTACGTGGTTACCGTAGCCTATACCTTATCTGTATTAATTTATTATGAATAGAAAAGATTATTTTGTTTGTGTATATGAAATAGGCTACAAAACCACTGGACTTTTAAATATTCTTTTACTATGAGAAAGCTAAATTATCAGTAAGTAACATAGGCTATAGTTTATTACGTGATGTGTGTGTACACACACATCACGTAATAAACTATAGTGTGTGTGGGCGTGAGAGTGTGTGTGTGTGTGTGCGTGTGTGTGTGTGTGTGTGTGTGTGATATGATATTGAACAATTTTATTTTTAATGCTCTACGAAGTGAGCACAAGTCGCCTAGTTACATACATATAATTCTGAACTATTACATTATTACTATGTGCAGCAGTTCTGCATCGACTTGCGTATATGTAGAAGCTTGGTCATGTATGTTAGTTTATCGGGAGACCGGTCTGTCATTGAATAGTTCTGTCACTGCTAAACCCCACTACTGCTTAACAGTTAACAGTAATATCTTACTTATCGACTCTCTGAGCTATGTCTGGTACCGCTATACGAGAGAACGAGTCTCTCGCGGATCTTCGAATTTAGGCACGTGATCGTGACCTATCGATATCTTTGGTGTGACTTTGTCCAGAGGATCTCCTTCGGCTGATGATGATGATGGCAACGATGCTGGCACGTCTCACGGAGTATTAAGATTATAATGGCGTGGTTATTAAACAAATACCGTTCCAGCCCATTTACTATATTAGTAAAGTTCGGTCGCCAGCGACACTGCGAGTTACTAAACTCGTTTTTAGGGTCACACGGTAAAATAAACATGAGCCTTTACTACATACATTTTCCAATTTCCAAATGAGGGTACGTGATTCACTAAAGTTTTACTAAAGGGTCCAACCGCAAAGTTTAAAATAGGCGTGTTGCTAGGTTAATGGATTAACCCAAATTGTAAGCTTGTTAGTTGTGCGAATTTTTACCTTTTTTTGTTAAAAAGAAATAATCTCTATTTATTTTGTAGAGTTTTTTGTGTGTGTAAATACTGTTTCAATGATAATTGTAATATGTTAAGTAGCTGATAATGCACGTGAAGCTATCTGAATACGTATATTACTAGCTGGTCCCCGCGACTTCGTTCGCGTAGCGTAGTCCTATTATAAACAAAATGATTTGTTATAGTCTGCTTTAATCAATTTTCAAATTACTCGGTTAAAATATAATTGCTTAATTTCCCGTAGGAATTATGTGTTCTAGATGTTGACCAGAGCTAGTATCTATACACCACAAAAATTTAATTCGAATCCACCTAATAGATTTGAAGATTAGCCCGGACAAACAGACTAACGGACAAACGGACAAAAAGATAGACAAAAAATTAAAAAAAACGTTGAAAAGTGTTTTAATTTTAACATCGCCCAAATCAGTTTTTCATAAATATATTAAATGTACAGACACACGGATATTACTCTTTTATTAAATGTATAGACGATAGTATTGGTACTGTTGTTTATTGTAATACACCTAAACCTAAAACCATTACATAAGACATCTACGTCATAATATACGTCATCTACGTCCAGCCATGATCAAGTTTTCTGTGAAGCTTCTGAAGCATCGAACAACTTAATCCAATCGAAATAAAATCCGTAAAATTTTATTACTAAGCCTTTATTTTTTCAAATTGTTATTTTAGTCGTAACTAACAAAATAAAACAAATACTTTACTGCTGTGCAAAGTCAAAGCCAAAGTGTGGAATACTCTACCAGCGTATGTATTCTCTGATAGGTACCTACAACCTGGGAATCTTCAAATCGGGTAAATAACATTCTAGGTAAGCGTGCGTCATCGTCGGCCAAGTCTACACTCTCCACCAGGTGAGGCATTGGCCAATCGCAAGCCTATCTATTATAAAACAAAAGTCGGAGGATTTTCTAAAATTATAAAAATGCTCCCCATTCCTATAAATAAAAATTCACGAATTATGTCGGAAAACTAAAAAGAGCTCACCTACTAAGCTTATAAAGTTCGAACCAATTTTCTCAGGTACAGAGAGGGTTGGAAATCGCAAAAGTTGAAATCACTTCTGAACTGTTCAAGTTTCGATAATCCCATTCGACACCATATGGCCAAGAATGTTATTTTTTCTGACCTTGTTACCCGGGTTCTTACACAAGTCATACTCCGAGATTTTGCTCGCATGAGGAGCACTTTTTACCGTGACGTAAAGTTAACCTGCATATAACTAAACATTAGATAAAAGTAAAAGAGTAGAGATCAAAGGATATTACAAAAGGAATCATTTCGATACCGTCATGTATCTGTGTAGTAAATATCAACTATAATGAAAATGGCAAAAGATTATCAGCGATGTTCAAACGTTACACATAAGCATAACGCATACTAAAAATGGACTCAAATAAATTGACATTTTCTGGTACAAATTTTATCTATAGATACGATAGACATTTCTATCGATAAATCTCTATAGAATATACTCATTGATGGCCATCAACAAAAAGCACATTTAAGTCAATTTTATGTAAGTTCACAGATACGAATGTACTATCTATTATTAGGAAAAAGTAAATGAAAAAGTTCTATAGAACCCCATAAATCAGGGACAGGAACGACTTTATTCATTCTTAGAGACATAGATAAGAGCATTGCTTATTTCGGTCCGTTTTAACCTTAAACGTACTACAAGATTTGGGAGTTGAGACAGAGATTATTTGACACAAAAACATAATAAAAAAATAACTTATGCGAATGCTATGTGCATTTTCATAAGTTATTTTCTTCCATCGCAAATAATACAATCAAGTACATTTTGATTTCATTACACAGTTGCGCCTACGGAATGCTGCAATGCATCAATATCCTACTCAAATAATGCGTGCAAATATGAATTCAAAATGAACGCCATTAGGATACGTTTTCCAATAACATTGCAGCTTTTGTTAAAACGTAAATTGATGGTAAACAACGGCTCGTTATTGGCGTTGTCGATCCGCCCGACGTCAATATTTGATTTAATTTAACCGCACCCACTGTCAGCGTCGCCTTCAACTTTGTTTTTGTCTTTCCTTTATATATTAACACCGTTTTACATGGTTTCTCATATAAATGAGCCGAAACAGCTGAGTGAGGATACTCGGTTCCTTGGCTCCATCTCAACTCGATTTATTTCACAATTATAAATCTAATGCGGTGACGACCAGGCTGGCGCAGTGGCACAAAGCTCGGATAAGCGAAGCATGTTGCGCCAAGGGTCGCGGGTTCGAATCCCGCCTTGGTCATGGATGTTTATTTATGTATTATTTGTATTTCTATAATAAAAATCTTAAATATATACAATTTCTTAAATTTATAAAACATATTAAATATATTCCGTTGTCTAGTACCTGTAACACAATACTTAGCACGGGGCTAGGCTAACGTGGTGTGTAAAGTCCACAGATATTTATTTATTAATGAAACGAATGTTATACTAGCATTAGTATTAAAAACGATTTATATATATACTATTTCCATTATTTATTATTATTCATCTTTTCTAGTGATAACATGTATTTCCATCAAGTGACAAAACATTTCATCAACTGTGAAAACAAAATATACTTAAACCTAGTTACATTTATGTAACAACATACAAATCCTTGTTTCTAGATAGCCTGAAAATTTTTGACTGAATTTAAGTAATTTTCTTTCTTGAAATTTCAACGAATTTGATTAAACCTCTGTCTAACTCTACCGCTCACACACGTCACAAGGTTTTTGCATTTGTGCTCAGAGTCTACGTGAAAACTCCACAAATCGAGGCTACAACATTGCACTACTTCTGGCGTAAACTAGAGTTGAAATGTCCCCTTTAAACTTTACCCTGAGCTGAAGCTCACTAAATATAATTCTACTTTTTGTTAACCTGTTGATAAATATAAAATTTCAAATCAACACCTTATATTTTTATGAGCCATTGCAAATATTTGGCGTGGAGAGGCTAATAAAGTACTTTAACACAGATTGAAAAAAATATTCTTTTTTATCAGATACATTTTCAAATTGTAATCGATGTTAGCCTGAATCCAATTCTAATGGAACCGGGAATTGAAGAAGCCATTTTAAAGGCTATGATTGAATTGAACCGCTGCGGCTGGACTATAAACGTATAATAGAAACCGTACGTAACGTGACAGTGTTGCTGCCACTTTACACCCGCCTTATAAGAGTGGGATGATATACCGATTGCCCCAATAGTATCCACTACAAAGGAACAATGGCACTACTGTAACACAGGTCCATCTCTATAATAAACTAGCGGACGCCCGCAACTTCGTTTAATTGAACTCGTTTTATACCGCAGTCGGTTAAAAAGTAGTCTATAGCCTTCCTCGACAAATGCTTACTAATACTGAATTAATTTTTCAAATCGGACCAGTAGTTCTAGAGATTAGCGCGTTCAAACAAACAAAAAAACAAACTCTTTAGCTTTATAATATTAGTATAGAAGTATAGATATATAATTCTCGTGTCACAATATTAGTTACCATATTCCTCCGAAACGGCTAGACCGATTCTCGTAAAATTTTGTGTGCCTATTGGGTAGGTCTGAGAATCTGCCAATATCTATTTTCCATCTCGATATTTCCACGGGATTGAAACTTACGCGAGTGAAACCGCAGCTGGTCTTATTTATTATATTCGATACTTCTATTTGTAATTGTTATCAACTCTCAAATAAGTGTAATGTGTTCTTTGTACGTGTTTCTACCACCCACAACACAAACTGACAAATTGTAGAAGTACATATGTGAGCTGTTTATTTATTGCTTAATTTATCTTCATTTTGTTCTCTTTATAGCAAGAGGTGCCACGCTGAATCCATGCAGCCGAATTAGGCTGGCACGACCGGGGAGGTACCTGTCGCGTACACGACACTGGCGTAAAGTGACAGCTGTGCTGTCGCGTTTCGTGCAGTGTGTAAGTAGCCGGCGGCCTATGTAGGAGGGAGGAAGATGGAGAGCAATGCATCTGTATAGCTTATGTGCGGATGGGGGCTTCGGAAGTCATAAAATTGGTTCCGATTACTCGTTTGCCCCTTATACCAAGAAGAAATAAAAATAGAGTTTAAATAGCGCACTATCCATCTACATATTTAACGTTGTAATTCTTAGTGCGATGCCTTCACACAAAATAGCCCGGATCATTTTCCTTTGAGTGTAATTCGTCAAAGAAATTCCAGCGCGTTGTGTTGCCGACACTGCATCGGGATTTCCATCAAAGATGCGCTTGGCCGCATTATTATAATATTCAAAACGGCAGCGCTGCTTTGCTTAATTGAACAGGCACTAAAGCAGACCTACATGAAAATTAGCTCGCATAAATCTTCGGATACTTTTAAATGTGGATATGTTTCTTGGCGTTGCTCTTACTGCTATACGATTTCACTGCCTTTTGTACATTTAAAAATGCAGAGTTTCGTCATTGTCTGGAATTATCAATTACTGATGTAAATCAAGCTATGTGTATGGGATAAACTAGCAGTAGACATCTGCATAACAGTTATACAGACGCGTTGCCCTCTTTCCTCCCCCACTCCCATGAGCCACCAGTTACTTACACATCACACTTACATTCATAAATTCATAATCAATGTACTTTACAACGAATGTATATCTAATACAATTTTAAATTAAGTAATCTTATTTATTTATTAGTCAATTTAAAAATACTATACGGATAATGAAAGATTTTTTTTAATGGGTCCAGGAATTTTATGCTTGATAAAATGTTGAAAATGAAAACAAAATTTCAAAATTCTTCTATTAATTAATTCTTTTAATTTCGTTTCATTTTTTAATGGAATATCCGACTTTAGAAATTTAAAAGTATTTTAGAGGTATTGAAACGGTCTATAAGAAAATATCATTTAATGGGATAAGAATTAATACAGAAGTATGAAAAATATGGTTTGATAATTGTCGACACACACAATTTTACTTAAAATATTAAAAAAGGAGATATAGTGGCATAACTACAGCAGTTAGACATTATGGTTTCGCGTATATACTGTAGAAAATATTTTTACTATATCATTCACAGTTTCAGTACCTAGTGCACGCGATTACAGATTTTTTTACATCTTTGGTTACATTATTCAGCTTTTATTAGGATTTCCTATTTTCTTGGAAAATGTAAAAAAGCCTATGTCACTCAGTGAAGACATTTTCAAATGGTGAAAGAATTGTTGAAATCGATCCAGTAAATTTTGTGTGAAAACAAAAATATATACAATAACACAAATATATCCTTTATAATATTAGTATAGATTATGCTCAATGCGATGGGATATATCCGTTTCTTTCTTGGAATTGCAATACAATCTATTTGTGCTCGTGAATAAAGTAACAGAACATCAAAGTCAATGGTATGATTGTCGCTAAGACGTAGTCGCTTGATCTTGTCTATAAAACAGGCTAAAGTACTTTGTTGTATTTTCTAGAATCTAAGTCATAAAAGTCACATCTTATGAAGTGACACTGTATCAATCTTGACCATATTTTTGATTACTTGGTTTAATGTTAACTCATAATTAATTTTATCCTAACAACATCAGGTTTTCAGACAGAGGCAGAATCCTCAAAAATACTAAAGCGACGAACATGTCAGTCCATTCCTGGCATAGAGATATAAAAAAATATTGCCGAATACTAAATACGTATTTGATACTTAATTTAGTGTGTTGGGAGGAGAATAGAGGGCAACGCATCTGAATAAAATCTATGTTGATGATGTATTTGATGTATTTGGGCGATGGTAGTCATTAAAATGGCTCCGAAAAACACTGAACTCCTCCAACAAATGTCAGGACTACTTTCTGCTACATGTACTGCTACAATTATGGGCCAGTTCGTATGAGGAACTATAGGGAGATCGTACGATCAGTCTATACGAAAATAATAAATTTCCAGATGTTGATTATGGTGAGATGAGGTAAGACAGAGAGATGTTCAAGATGTTGATGAAAATCAAATACGTTGTGGTGAAGTTCTTAATTATTTCACGTGTACTCAGCTGTGTTATGTTATCGTGCGCTCGGCATACAAAGTAGATATTTACATATTGTAAAACTCATAAGACGTAGCCGCCGTAAAATTAAGACTAAGAGGCAGTAAACCGGGACTAAAAGTGAACATGTTTAAGTAAAGTCTTTGCTATATTACCCAAATCAGGAGTAAGAGTGAGCCTACTTAGCTTAAAATTTTAATTTTAGTTTTAATTAATGATCTTTAAATTAGATTTTCTTTTAAGAAAAAAACACTTTTTGTTTTGCTAAATCTAATCGAGTCAATTAATATAAAAAATAATAAAATAAATTAAACGCAATGCAATGTTGCATACGTATGTATATACTCTACTGCCTTTTAAATTTTTTTTTTATTTAACGTTAAAACTAATACAATATATCGTTAGTTCAGTTCGAACAAAGCAAAGGATAATAATTGATCAAACAACACCAAATCCTAAACTCAAGCGAAGCTTGTCTAATAAATATCAAACTAAGTTTCCAATAAACTTGTTGGTAAACCTCACACGTTACATCCACCACAATTAATATCTCTGTTACTAAATACATGTTGGATACTAAGTTTGGCGTTTAGTCTGAGAAACAAATATCGTTATTTAATTAATAAACAAAAAAAAATTAAAAATGTTTATTGTTTTTGTGTATACAAGAAGATTCAAACCGTGCCTTAATCAAGCAGTCTATAATCTATAATTCTATATAAATTTCTCGTGTCACATTGTTAGTTACCTTCGAAATGGCTAGACTGACACTCATGAAATTTTGTGTACATATAGGGTAGGTCTGAGAATCCACCAACATCTATTTTTCATCTCTATATTTCCACGGGATCAACACTTACGCGGGTGAAAGCGCGGAGCGCAGCTAGTGAAATAAATTAATTATCTTTCAAGAGTGTTGGAATGAATGTAGAAATGGGGAAAGAGCTACTGGACGTGAGATCCGTCGTTGTCTGGCCCAAAACCGGTGGGCCAACACCACCAAAAGCTATTAAAAAACCGCATATCCAATGTAATTCCTATCGTTATAGCAACAAATATCAACAGTTGGAAAGGCCATTTCCGATCTGACTTGACATTGCTGACTTCCATTCATATCTTGGCTGGTGGCCCATTGAGAGAGGAGGAGGAGGAAGAGGGGAAACACGTCGGTATAGCCTCTATGCGGATTTCTGTTGCAGTGGTCATGGAAATGGCTCCTATTGCTCGTTTGCTCCTTATACTATAAAAAAACTATCGAAGCATCGCAGCCCGATAAGTGTCTAGCGAAGATATAATTGACGCATACAACGCTCTACGATCGAAGGTCCACGTACATCGACTGACACCAGGTTTTCCATAACGCCATAACGCCATAACTATGATCATTTAGTATCTTCCGAATCAGTGAATAAGCCGACTAAACGCAGACATACTGCAGGAGGAATGAACTGTGCTGTAAATTCTCGCATCTGCTCTTGAAGGGGCGCTATCAGGTGCTAAAGTTTTCTAAATGTATGGCCCAAGATTCTCGTATTATTCCAATGGCTAATTCTCGCGATAAACTGTGCAGATTTATTTGCTAGCTACTTAAACCCGTGAGTCTATGGATGAAGTAATTATAATAATTTTATAATATCTGTGGGCTGAAGACACTAAGTAAGTTAATTAGGTACAGTAAGGAAGAAATTTATATTATATATTTAAGATTTTTATTATAGAACTACATATTCTTTTAAGGTAAAGGGCGACAAATGAGCCCCATATATAGCCCCTCCAAACGAGCATACATTTAATTAATATATATACATCCATGACATGGGCGAGATTCGAACCCGCGACTCATTGCCCAATATAACCTGGTTATCCGAGCTCTGTACCACTGAGCTAGTGCTCGTCTCACAAGCTCAAGTAACCCAGCAACCGAGAGCCTTAGGCGTGGATTATAGATTTGTTTCATCGCAATGGGAAGGAATCTAACAAGAGAGGGGGGAGAGATTTTCTTTGTTTATTTTCCCCACACGCCCTTCGCGCCCTAATGTTATTGAAAGAAATCGTTTTTCAAGGATAAGTCCCGCTCTTGTGTGCCTGTTAAAATAACTCCCCATGTTAAAGAACATAACAAAAGACGTTCGTAATCTTTCTTTTGACTTTTTTTTACAGTATAAGGGTGCAAACGAGCAGTGGGAGACATTTTAATGACTACCGATGCACATAGACTTCCGCATAAAGGTTATACAGATGCGTTGTCCCTTTTATCATTCCCTTTCAAGGCCACCGGCTACGTACCCACTACCACGTACTAAAAATATTCGGGTAATGTAAGTAATGGTTATATTGATTGTCACGCGACTTGTATGTTCAAAGAGATTAAGAAGGTGGGGGTGATGGAAAGCGGCGTGTCTGCATGATTTTTGATCGTACAATATTTTTGTGTGCGTACGTGAGGTATTTACCATAAGCATGGGCATACTTCTGATGGTTTGCGCCCTATGCAGTAAAAATATCTCACCTATCTTACATATAACTTTGCCGAGAAATGTAGGAATTTGGTTTCAAAATGGAAGGGACATATAGTTAATTGACATTCCTTAAATTTCTTGCTAGACTTATCATAACAGCGGACCTTTTTGTTCACACTATTGGGTTCCTTGGTAGGTAGTTGAACATAGACTCCTATGCACAATGTGGGCAAATAGATGAATACAATTCATCGAAACAACCCGAAAAGTCTCTACAAGAATATATATACATACTAGCTGCCCGACATACGTTGTCTTGTCTAAACCGTTCTCAGATCCCCTCAACACATACAAAAAAACTGGCCAAGTGCGAGTCCGACTCGCACACCGAGGGTTCCGTAATCCAAACGTAATGCATGGTTTTCAATTATCGTAACTTTACGCCTGCCGTTTAAGTTGACAAACGTATATAAGCGGTTGCTCACACACATTTAGTAGGCAACGGTTTTTGGTTTTCGACAAAGTACGTTTTCATACAAAATTAGTGCATAATTGGCTATAACTTTTTATTGCGTTAACTTAGAATTTTTTTAAGGCATCAAGACGTAACTGACCTCCGTATTTGACAAAAATTTCAGCTTAATCCCTTTACGTCTTTTAGAGAAAAAGGTCTTGACAGACGTACAGACAGACGGACAACAAAGCGATCCTATAAGGGTTCCGTTTTTTCTCTTTGAGATTTATATAGGAGAGATAGGAAGTAAATCTTTATATTATAATATATACTTTTTGTGTTCGTGTGTATGTGACTGAACTCCTCCTAAACGACTGGATGGGTATATACGAAATTTATAGGGTTCCGTACCATATAAATTTCGTCAAAATCCATCCAGTCGTTTAGGAGGAGTTCAGTCACATACACACGAACACAAAAAGTATATATAATATAAAGATTTACTTTAGCAGTCCAGAGCTATCCAGCTCTGAACTTCGCTGGTCATAAATACTGATTTTACATCGTACGGGTCTGAACGGCCTCCCATTGGAGAGAGAAATAGGGATCCCTTTTATATTTATGCACAAACTTGTTGACTATAGTCAATAAGTATAGGTTAAAATTTGAAAAGGAATTATAGAACTGCGTTGATTTAATCTGTAAAGTCGAAAATATTTTAGAGGCTACATTCGTTAGGTTTTACTTAAAAATAAATAATGGCCGTCGCAGCTCTATATTTAAATGAGACTGAACTGGCCGCAGAAGAAGGCACTTCAAGTTCACACAGAATAGAATAGAATGACATTTATTTAGTTTTTTATCTATTTATTTTAATAGCTATATTGTCCTTTTCATTGGAACTAAGTACCATTTGGGCGAACTGGGGGGTTGGAAGTAAATTTAGAACGCATCTGCATACTCTATGGTCGTCGATGTTTATACGTTGCTAGACATTTATCTATACGTAATGATACTATCATTTATCTGTGTATTTCAATAAAATCGTATAAATACATAGTATGGTTAGTAAACTATATAATACGCGTCATAAGCACATACGATAAATCTGTTAAATGTGTTGCTTAAATAAAAACAATAGAGAGAAACAAGCAATAGCCGAATTGGGCCGGCACGTCCAGGGAGGTACCTCTCGATATCGGCCCATGTAGTGGGAAGAGGAAGGACGGCAACGTATCTGTATAGCCTCTAACCGGTTAGCAGTGGTCATCGGTAGTCATGAAAATGGCTCCTACCGCTCGTATGCCCCCTTATAATAAAAAATGTTAAAAAAGTAAGATTTTAAGTGTGCAAAAACACTTCTCCGATTTGCCTGCAATTTAGCAAAAGGGACAAGCTTCGAGACTGCTACGCTAAATTGTGGCTGAAATGTGAAACTTATGCTATGCAAATTTTCGTTTGTACGTATGATATGACATGTCCAAATATCATTGTCATTGCGTTTTTCTAGCACTTAATTCCTAAAATGATCACTAGGGCCCTTTACATTCGGCGAAAGTGCTGCCTCTATGTTTCGTGCACGATTCCTATTTTAGGGCCACGGTTGCATCTCTTACGTAGAAAAATAAAAACCTTAACACGAAAGTACTTTCCAATCGCAATGAACTCTGTAAACGCGTTTTACTTCGGGTTCACTTTCTATGACACATAGAATGTTTTTTTTATACTTCTCGTCAGTTTACGGCAGGGAATTGTTCATACAAAAGTTTTCCGCGAATAAAGATAATGGATGCTGTAGGGAAATGGTTTTTCTAACCAACCTTGTTAGAAAGCAATTACAAAGAGGCAGGTTGCGATGCATTTTCGCTCGCCCGATGGCGGGGCCTGGGATGTTTAACGCAATATTCCCTGCATTAAGCTCGACGCTACAATTTATTTACCGTTTACCAAATTGTATATCCTATTTTGGAAATCTCGCTTAAACTTCATGTATTTAATATTAGGTACACATTTCTACCGTGTGTCGTCGTTTGGCGTCGGGGGGAAGTTACCCTTTTAAAGGTACTTTCCACCAGCGCAGACCTACAATAATCATTGATGAATAGCGTAGTATCGTTCAGTAGACAACTTACAAATACTATGACAAGGAAATCTAGGAATTTGGTTTTAAAACGGAAGGGAGAATAAATTGACATTCCGTAAATTCATCACTAGACCACAACATAACAGCGGTCCTTTTTCTTCAAACTATGCAACCCGCATTATATTCCTTAATACTGTGTTCGATTCCTATGTTCAACGTGGCCAAATGGATGGGTACATTAATATATTTGATTTATTTTAGACGTTTGATATATTTTGACAATTATTGAAAAAACCCGACAAACCAGTCCAACCATGATGTTTCTCCAAGTATATAATATACATATTTACTGGAGCAGACCAGAGCTGCCCAACTCTGAACTTACGAACTCATAAATACTGATTTAACACCGGTCGGGTCGGAACGGCCTACTACCACTGGAGTGAGAAATAAAGAGTGCTTCTGTATATATTATAAACACACTTGTCGACTTTAGTCTATAAGGATAAGTTGCTAACAAATTTTGAAAAGACATTTTGGTAGTGCGTTTTAATCTCCACAGTTATTTAGTCTCTAGATTAGACTAACTTTAATAAAGATTATAGTCGTAAAACCTTAGAGGCTAAAGTCGATAGGTTTTATTTAAAACTAAGGATGTCAAGTTAATGAGCAAGAGGTAGAGTCGTCGCTGCATTACATTTAAATTAGGCTGAAGGGGCTGCATTAGGCAAATAGGCAGGAATGTAATGACATTTAATTAGCAAAATTAAAACTGATATGAAGTTTTTTACCAGTCCGACAATAATTATTGATGAATAGCGTAATACGTTCCAAGAATAATGCAATGCAAATACTGAAACAAGCAGCAGTGCTTTTGTATCGCCCTGCTGTTGATTATCCACATACATTCCAAGCGTTGGGGATTAAGGTGTAACTAGAGGTAACCCATAACAAGTTGTTCTCCCCATGATGGCCCAGCCCGCTATTCCTAGTATACGGTAGACGGTCAAGGTCGAGGATCAATCTACTAGGTGACAAACCTGGTTGTGGCAACACTCAACTGCGGTACCCGCGATTACGATGAGAATGTGTTACAATTGAAAAGTTACGCTGAGACGTGACGGGACTGCTTGAGGTCTGAAGACAAGATTTCACGAAGGATCGTGCCGTTAGGAAAGGGAAACGTGCAAAAGAGGCGGGCAAATTGCTTGCAGAATCGTTAACCCGTGAGGAAAAAAAATACCGAGTGGCGGCTGCGAATGTTGGATGAGGTGAGTGAGATGGATTGACGAATTTCGTTAAAGGATTTTATGATGTGACATGTACATTGTACGTATAAGCATTAATACACTTCATTTATTTGTTAATTAATAAAAGTATTTTATTAATAATTTTAAAATTTTTATACTACATGACGATAATAACTATTTAGATTTATATTTTTAATCATATTATCACCTCCCAGGTAATTAGTTAACGA
>LUGF01013657.1:237650-260414 GCA_001625245.1 Calycopis cecrops
ATTTCGTTAAAGAACTTTATGATGTGACATGTACATTGTACATATAAGCATTAATACACTTCATTTATTTGTTAATTAATAAAAGTATTTTATTAATAACTAGCTGCGCCCCGCGGTTTCACCCGCGTAACTTTCGATCCCGTGGGAATATCGGGATGAAAAATAGATGTTGGCCAATTCTCAGACCTACTCAATATTCTCACAAAATTTCATGACAATCGGTCAAGCCGTTTCGGAGGAGTACCCGCGTAACTTTCGATCCCGTGAGAATATCGGGATGAAAAATAGATGTTGGCCGATTCTCAGACCTACTCAATATGCTCACAAAATTTCATGAGAATCGGTCAAGCCGTTTCGGAGGAGTATGGCAACGAAAACTGTGACACGAGAATTTTATATATTAGATTTTAAAATTTTAATACTACATGACGATAATAACTATTTAGATTTATATTTTAATCATATTATCACCTCCCAGGTAATTAGTTAACGAGTTGTAACAGTAACCACTAAGTATCCACTGTAACACTCTCTATAATAAGCGCAGTCCGATAGCAACGAAAACCACATCAATCAAATTATCTGCTAGCGTTTCAAATTGATTTACCGTTTTATTTTTAGACAATGATCACACGGTTTTTATGGCAATACTGACACTACCCATTTTCTGAATTGAATATGTTTACGAAAATTGAGGCGCAAAATACATAACAGCCTCATCACGACTGGTGTTATCAGCTTTTAATTTAGTGTCACGCTGTGAGAAAATTTATCAATCAATCTAGAGACAATGAGTATTTTTTTTAATAAAGAGGAGGGGGGAAAAGTGGCGGTTGCTAACAGGAGTGCTGTGTGATAGACACATGCCGATTCGTAGAAAAGGTAAAGTTTACAAGTTGGCGGTGCGACCGTCTATTCTATACGGAGCAGAGTGCTGACCCGTAAATGAAAATCACGTGCAAAAACTTCACACGGCCGAGATGAAGTTGCTAAGATGGTCAGAAGAAGTTACAAGGCTAGATAAAGTACCGAACGAGTACGTCCGTGGCAGTTTTAAAGTAGCCCCTATATGCGAAAAGCTCAAAGAAAGCCGTCTGAGGTGGTGCGGCCACATGATAAGGAGAGATGACGATCATGTGGTAAAAAGAGCCTTAAACCTGCCTGAGAAAAAGAGGGGCAGAGGATGCCCTCCATACACGTGGTACACCAAGATGATCAACCTCACACATAAGTTAGATTTACCCGACCCGATAACTCTAGACAGAATGTCATGGCGCAGAAAAAATAGGAGAGCCGACCCCACCTAACGTGAGAACGAGCAAAGAAGAAGAAGAAGAAAGAAGAGGGCGGAAAACGAACAATCGAAGGCTATTGATATATCCCCGTATACATCCCATAAACATTCGCAAAGAGATTATATTTATGTTTTGCGACCCTTCCACCTTTACCCTTCATTGGTCATCTAGAACCCACCACACGAAAAGCCACGGCTAATAAGTGAGAAAGAGGTATTTATTAGCCTGTATGCTATAAAGAGTACCTAATAAAAAATTACGCATTTTTCAGGATTGATTGAGCATATTATTAGCAACATGAAGTCATTCATTTCAAAATTAATTTCAAATAAGCCATTTATAATACCAACATTGCTAATGAATTATATCCAATGGATTTCCAGTTTATTTCTCACTGATTTAATATCGTATCGTTATTCATGTCACAACATTTAGCAGCGAGGTAGTAAATATAAATGCCAATAAATCTCTCGGGTGCATGTAAGTAATAAGCGAATAAAATATGATTTATATATATTTTCTGAATGATCGGAGAACCGTATTACAGTAAAAGGTACTACAGAACAATGATATTGGCTTTCAAAAAAGTAGGAAAAAGTTATGTTCCATTAGTTTTTCCTTCATTTGCAGTTTATTTAAACATTATGAGGTATCCATTCAAACTCAAATAAAGATTTACATAAAAAATTCAATCAGCCGTTTCGTTATTTTGAAAATTCAAAATGTAAGTGATACCTTTCGTATATAAAATAAGAAACTCGCCATTGAGAAGGTTAATGTCCAATAAAAAATAATACAGTAATACCCCGAAATTTCGCGGTAGGGGAGACCGAGCCTTAACCGCGTAAGTCGAATTTGCGTAAGTCGGGGTATTACTGTATCAGAAAAAGCTTTAAGAAATAATTGAGCATGAAAAGAACTTACCGTATTCTTTTTGGCTGATCTGAGGGCTGCTCTCTTTTAGGGCATAGTCGGCTTCATCGGGCACCGCCGCGCGCGCCCCGCACCAGGGCACGCAGCAACGGAACACCCCCCCTCCGACCACCTTGGAGCCGTGTGCGCCCTACGAGCCAAGGCGCACGCGCCGACTCCTGCACTCTTCACACTTGTATAAATGACATCCTTCACTTTACACAATTTCTCACTTAACACTTTACACTTCACATTTAGACACTTTATTGTAAAATTTTGCATCACCTAGTTTCTAATTATTGGCACTGGCTAAAGCGTTAGATGTTTGTAAGGTTTTTACTCAGTCTTAGTGTAATACTATCTCGGTCTGCAGATAAGTGTGATAATAATAATATATTTTGTGAAAAAGGACCAAAGTAATATTAAAATGTAATGTAAGCTTATCATAAAAATAGGTTCAATACAGGCGATACGGAAACACAAGCTAATGTGCGTCTGACGTGATTGAAGTTATCTTTACAGGCGTGCATTGTATACACAAGTGATTATAATGATTTACAATCACATGATACTCAATATTATTAGGAAGTGCAGCCAAGCTTAGAAATAATAAGGGAGACTCAGTTTATTGTGCAACAAAAGAGTAAAGTACTATATCACCTTCAGCGCCTTTTGCACCCAAGCTGAAGACGAGGTTATAAACGCGAGTAAAAATGTACTCGATTCCCGAGTTGCACATGCTATTTTTTTCTACTACCTATTATGTATTAGACAATATAACTGTGCACTTAAGTAAGAGCACTGGTTAAAATTTTAGACATGTGAAGGGACAAGCGACTATCGAAAGAGATTCAAGTGGATTCAAAGTTCTAGACTATTCCCTCAAATTTAAAAACCTTAATAAAACCTAAATCATAAATCGGGAATAGTTTATAGAAAAATACGATATCCGGCTAAAAAAAGATCAGTATGTAATATTAAAGCGGTTATAAAATTATGTATAATAGGAGCATTGTCACTGTACAATATAATATTTAAATCCAGATAATAAAGACAATAAGCCTTCAGATAAGATTTCTAAACATTGTTTGAACAACTTATAAAGTATAATACAAACGTAAAGCATATATTTTTATATCGGATATAAAATTTCTCATCTCTACATTTTTTCCTCATTTATTTCTCTACCCTCTACTAAATTCTGAATTACTTCACAACTTTGTATTTGCGCGATCTCTGTATTTATAACAAGCATAAAAAGTTTTAGATTTTTATGTTTTTCGTTACAAACTAATTTTCACTTATTAAATGGTTGTATTATTTCTAAAAAAATCGGTAAAAACCAACTCTTCCAACAAAATCACTATCAGTCGAAAAAGAACTGACGAAATAAATGATGTCTTTTTTATTAGACGGAAGTGTATAAGATCAAGTTTACATAATTTACATAATATGAAAATTTTGGTACCTATTTTATATTATTCATGTAGCATGCTAATCACATATTATATTATTATAAAATTATTATTATAAATAATAAATTATTTTGTGTTTCGTTTTGATACTATTCACACTGCGTCTTCCTAGGACTTGTGTTTCTGTACAATAATAATATATGAATACATACAATATTAGTAGACATAATATTTTTACACATTAGAAAATCTTTCTATATTTAAGGGTTTTATTATAAAAGTATAATATTATATACATTATTTTATATATGAAATTCTCGTGTCACAATGTTAGTTATCATACTCTTTCAAAACGGCTAGACCGATTCTCATGAAATTTTGTTTGCATATCGGATAGGTCTGCAAATCGCCTAACATCTAATTTTCATATCGATATTTCTACTGCAACGAAACTTATGCGGGTAAAACCGTGGAGCGCAGCAAATAGTAGGACTATAATAATTGATATATCAAAGAATATTTGTTGTATAATGACTTTATAATAGTGATGTTTGGCCGACATGATTACATACATCTGAGTGTATTATTATTGTGACGAAAGGATGATGTTTAGTTTACTGGCACGCGCCCAATCATGTACTCCGCCATTTCTCATAGAATTATTGATGACGAAAATAGTCTCTTCAGTCTTACCTGATATATTCAGGTGTTTATTAGCTATCATTCCAATTAACATACCGATGTTTGAAATGCTAAAATTACGGCTTTAATACTCTTAGTAATGTTATATTTCAAGTAAACACATAACTACTTAAACTATATGAATGTTATTCATATTATATATACAATGATAAAATATTCAATACTAATCTATTTTATTTTAGCGTCTGTGGCGAACCTACGCCGATTTTTGAACAAAACGATTGTGGACTGTGTGATAGGCCTTCCCGAGACATCCAAAGTCTTGTGATAAATTGTCATCTACATCTTAATGATGTTTACTGAATCAATGGAGCACAAGCAAAATAATAACTAATTTAAATAGACAATCTTTTATCATATAATAAAAAATGCAATCAACGATTATAAGTCACACAAATATCGCTGCACTCAACTTCAATCTACAGTATTTACTGTTTTATCTATACAATTGTTTGCAAAGATGACTCCTATGAATGCAGGAAAATAAGTGTGCATGGGAAGATAAGAAATAAATTTATATGCGAACACACAAATGAATTTAAATCGTCTCTCAACAGTCGCATACATCATGAGCTAGCGTGGGGCTAACGAGATGTGTTGAGGTGTTCAAATGATAAACAGCTTCCCTAATAACGACTTCGAGCAACGTTTTATCATTAATAAATATTTCAGAGTACATGTCGTCTAATTTTTTTTAGTGTGAGAAGGCAAACGTGCATAGTCTTGATAACTACGGAAGTCCACAGACATCCGCTTGGTCGTTATACAGATGTGTTCCTTCATTCCCCTTCCGGGCCACCGAATACTCACGAACCGCAGGCAACGTGACAGCTTAGCACTTTTCGAACGGTCTATGTATAAGTTAAAAATCCAGCAACACTTTTTGGTCCGACTCGATTCGAGCACGGGACCTCTCTGTAGTCACTACAACAATTAAAATCTATTGAAAAGCACAGTATCTGTGTTCCATTCATTCTTCTATTATAATTGATTAACGAAGTCAGCTAGTGTACTAAGCCAGCCTGTTTATTACAATGTCATCCTTCTATATAAAGGTATTTTCATTAATCAAAATGTTAAACTGATGAACAGCGATCTGGCCTTAATCCGCTAAAGGCGAGCTTTTCATTACGTAAGCCGTTGAAGGCCCATTGATCGCGACGAAAGGTATTTTATTTATAACCAACCAATAATTATAGCTTCGCTGGCAGGATACTAAATTAATTCACCCGAAGCTATTTAATAGCTTATTTAGGAGAAAGCATGCTGTTGTCAATAAGTATTTTTAAAGTATCATAATACGTATTGCCCTTTTTTGCAGAGAAACTGCTTTTTCACAGCAGATGAGTGAGTCGTGAGACAGACTTTAAGGCAAGGCATTAAATTGCTACTATGGACTCAAAACAGGTGCGAGAGCCCACCGTGGTGAGGTACCCTACCTTCCTGCTCGCATTCGCATTTAATTACATTATAAATGTCTATTATGTAGTACAGCATCAGTGTTTTATTTGTATATTTAGAGTAACGCGCGTTATAATCGGTTGCTTTCTAGTTTCGACACTATAAACACTCTAATCCCATGTGATTTATCTAAAAGAAAAATCTTGACCTGTTTTCATAAACATTAATAGCATAACGGAATACTGGAAATTCCACTATGGAAGAAGGTTTATAAAATACATGACCAGTGTACATTAGCTCTAAAATATAAATAAAAAAAATAAAGTGGCCCGAAATTAATATATTAGTGAAATGATGAAGAATTTCACAGTCGGCTCGTGGCTGTGTAACCTAGATCTTGGTTTGACCGCCCTTTACCGCCATCCCATCTATATGCAAAACAGTGACGCGCATCAGTAGCCAGGGTAACCGGTGCCCCTGTATTATGTAATATATACCTCCATAAATAAAACGTTTGAGCATTATGAATATTAAATATATTATTTACTGAATAAAATGTTGAAATAATTTTAAGGCTTACATGTCTGTAGTGATGGCATGAAACAAACATATACGTTTTTAATAATTCATGACGATACAATGTCTCTAGAAGGTGAGTTGCTTTGCCCTCCTAGACGAATTGCCTTTTTGACATATCTAACTCTTAGAAAGTATACCCTGCTGGAATCATATACTATAGCTTAATTTTCTGATGCATTTACGTAAGGTAACATTATTTGTAAGATGCAAGAACCAATGCCGTTTTAATCAGATATCAGTTTTGTTACATTAGTCCAAAATAGGACTTGATGGTGACTTAGTTCAATCAGTATTACTGTCTTGTGAGTTTGTTTGAAAATAAACAAATATAATATTAATTACTTGGTAATGTTGTACAGACATGTATAAATGTAAAACGTATGATGACTAGAGACAAGGCTTATCACGTCTAGACATTACATCAATTGTGTAAGTGCTTATGTTGCTGGTATGCATATGTAATAATAAACATTAATTACTAATGTCAATAATAATTGTCGTTAATGTGTTAATTAACCCAAAGCTGTTTTATAAATTACCCAATCTTAGAGAACTGAATCCTCGGTTTGAAAAAATATTTAACAACAAAACAATAAAATGTAAGGTTTAAAAACGACAAAGTGCTACGGGAACATGTAAGTAACTAATATATTACATGCATATACATGTAATAAGTTATATGCCAAAGTATGCACACATTTATTTTCTAACAAATAAATATTTTTGAATTAGTCTTTGTTAAACTAAGGAACTACGTATATAATTATATCGAAGTAAATTAAATCGCATAAAAACGAAATAAAAAGAATCAACGAAATGATCAAGTAGCAAATGAGTAATGTAACAAAAGTCCACAAAAGTCGTACCAATTACACTTGAATGGCCTGTTTTTGTTGTAAGTTTTCATTAAATACGTCATCTTATTGAGAGCGTGGGATCACAGTTCACAACATTACAGACGATATTACATTCCAACTTGGAATCGATCCTCTACTAATTCCAAAACATGAATTGTTATATACTATAGCTCCTTCCCGCGGCTTCACCCGCGTAAGTTTGGACCCCTTTTAAATATCGTGATGAAAAATTGGCCTATTCTCAGAACTACACGATATGCACACAAAATTACATGAGAATCGGTCCAGCCGTTTCGGAGGAGTATGGTAACTCACATTGTGACATGAGAGTTTTATCAGATTGTAATGGGCTTAGCTGGTTATCAAAAGGCATTTAGCTGGTTTGTATCCGATTGCATGTTGTCCTTTTTGTACAATAAAAGATTGGCTTAAGAATCCGTTTATCCAGTTGCAACAAATATTAGACAATATAGTACAATATGTAAGCACTGCTGGAATATTTTTACTTTGTATTATTCGAACAAATAAACACGGGATGTTGGTTACTACGAGTCTACTGGGTATCAAAGTTTGTTGTGATTAAATTACTGAAAAGTGAACATAATAGAAATATTAGAGACACATTCATGGAAGAGTTGAAACACTATAACAAAGATGTTTTTGTTTAATTATTTCTAATGTTACACATTATTATAAAACTATTTTAATGAATTCTAACTCGGTTTCTTTAAGTGATTACAACCCTGACGTTTCATGTTCCAGTCCTCCCGTGAACATGGTTGTTCTAAATCTTCTGAAATGTCAGGGTTGTAAAATACTTCAATAAACCGCGATAAAAGCCGTTAAAAATTTTATTTTCGATGTTTTATTTCTTAAAATTTCGCAATAACCTATCATTTTGCAGATAATAAAATTAATGTATGGAATCTTACGACTTGTTGCTGTATAGGCAAATGTATGTCGTTAAATGTAATTGTCGAGTAAAACAATCGTTTGAATACTCCACTGGATTAATTACTTTCAAATATTTGATTGCTATCAGTTACTCTGACGTAGCAGTAAGCTGGTGATGAAAAAAAGGGGAGAAAAACAAAGGCCAGAGGTACAATATTATACAACCAGAGAAAACGTAAATAGTACGAGAACATAAAAAATATACAACCAGAGAAAACGTAGTGATTACATTATCTCTGTATACAACCTTATTGGTCCCATGTAGCAGATGGATCGACGTACTGAAATTTAAATATTTTTTTAATTTTACAATGGATCTATTTTATCCCGATTTTGTACGTTCAATCCCCATAAACGATATTATAGAAATTTTTAAATAAGACTAATAGAAATTTAAAAGCAATCGTCATTATATTATAAAATATAAATATATGCAGTATTATAATAAATTATAGTTGACCTGTTCATAGCACAATCTAGTCCATTGTTTAACTATAGCGTCTATTGTTAGAATAGATTAATCTGTTGTGCTAAGATAGTATTGCTTGGAAACCTAATAATTACTTTCGCAAAACACAATTCGTGGAGATAGGATTATACAGGGTCTAATGATACTTACACAGCTATACGAAATAGCAGAAATTTGGAAGTTAGCATTAGAGATAAACTAAACTGAATAGAATAAAGACCAGACTCACTGAAATATCTCTTGTCAAATTTCAGTGTTAGATTAGCAATTGCAAGGTATAATAATTGTGCTAAGTTTAATCTAATCGTGTCTTCGTGAATGTGCTATTATATGATATGAATGTTATAAATTAATATAATTGCTCCCCGGCTGGGTGTCAGACAGAGCAGCTTGTATTTATGGATGATATGAATTGCTAAATGGATGTAATTGCACTGAATATTACTAAGTACGTGCCACATAACACGTGCAATATCTTTATTGACTAGTTTTATCGTTTTATTGAAATTGATATCTGAAAACACCAGAGAGAACTGATGATTCATAATCGTGAATTAATAGTAAAAAGTTATAACACTTCGTTCAATGCCACTTTAGTGCCAACAGTAAAGGAAGAGTTACACAAGTATCAAATTCGTCAAAAATAATTAAAAGAAATAATCACATTCTAAAAATTCATTCCTTGATTTTTTTTGATATGATATTTATAATCGAATGTACAAAACTCGAAAATATATATTAAAACATAATACATACTTAGTTGAAAGAGCTATTATGTTATATTAAGAATACAAAATAGAAAAATAAACAATAGAACGTATACATAATATGTGTGTAAGAATATCATTTAAATTTTTTGAAATTGTACCTACGCTTGTAAGATTTTTTTTAGTATAAACATGCAAACGAACAGTTGGAGCCATTTTTAATGACTACCGAAGGACATAAACATTAGCATAGAGTTTAAACAGATGCGTTGTCTTCCTCCTCTCATTCCTCCATTGACCACCGGCTACTTACACACCATACGAAACGCGACATCACAGCTAAATTACAAAGTATTCGTTAAATATTTCCAGTGTGGATGATACAATACAATACGTGATAGAAGACACTAGCTACCGGCCGCATACGGAGTGCGTCCGCCAGTAGCGATCGTGATATGCCATCAATTACTGCTTATTTAGCGGTCACAAGGTTCAATTGAGTGGTTTTTGTGCCTGTCGCCACTAACTAGGTAATAGCAATGAATTGCTATGAACGCAGTTATGAGACGCACATAACAAACACAGATTGAAGTCACTTAGCTGATTGTAAAATAAAGTATCGTAGAATGATATTTTATTTTATATATAGTTTCGATTCCGTGGATATATAGAGATGAAAAATAGATGTTGGTGTATTCTCAGACCTCACAAACAAGCTTTCATAAGAATCGGTCGAGCCGTCTCGGAGGAGTATAAGAAATATTGTGACACGAGAATTTACTTATATGTATATAGATAGGTTAGGTAATAGGTATATCTAGTCTAACCATAAGTTCTGTTACAAGGAAAAAAAATATTTTTTTAATTGCAAATAACATTTATTACTTTTACAGTGTGTTAGTTTAATATACAAACGGTCCACAAACATTTGACTAATACCAAATTTCATCATCACAGCGATTCTGTTCTCTTTATCACCCCACTCCATTTTAAATATCACAAAATATTGTAAAACGTATTGGCGCCAAAATGATAAAACACAATGGAAAATGATCAAAAATGATAGATTCCAAATTCAAATATAATTTTTTTTTTTTTATTGTAACAGTATTTATGGCCAGACTAAGTAGAGATAAAAACGTATAAAAACGTCACGATGGTTGTGGTTGAAATTGTCCCATGCGACTCGACCTATTTTATGTGTATATTTGTTGGGAGAAAAGGTCGTAAAGTATTACATCCCGATTTTTCCACGGGATCGAAAATAAGGGTAAAAAACGAGGCGCAGCTAGTAAAATTAAATCATGTGTAAACTATCTACATTCACCGATTTAATAGACTAAAATGTATTTTATCAACGAAGGATAAACAAAATTAAAAGGTCATTTGCAAGGAGCCGATTAGTCTTTCCGATCAGCCGGCAGCAATTATGAACTTTAGAGAATGTTTCGTTTGGTTCTGTTGAATAAAAGTAACTATTAATATAATTGGCTCATTACTAAACTAAATTAAATATGTTGCTTATATCCATGGGTAGGTATTATAATTGTTTGCGAAAACCATAAATAAATATATTTTGTTTTTATACTCGCAAAACTCAATTTTTCATGTAAGTTTTTGTACAAAAACATCTTATCCATTTTATATAAATTGGCTTTTAGCCGTTTTGCACATGTCTTCTCGCGACGATAGCGGCCATCAATCACCGCAATATCCATTACAATGACGTCGAAATAATCAAACCTTCGAACCTTTCAAAAAATGTAAAACGTCTTCTAACGATATAATGAAACACTAAGTTTACTTTCCTCGAGCACTTTATTTTATTATTTACTCACTTAATTCAAAATTATATTGTACAAACAATATTCTAATGACATCAAATTTAGGACTCTTTACTGGTAAAGAAGGTTTTTGCGTCTAATATCTCCTTCGTTCTTTTTCTTACGCAGGTTTGGTTAATACATTTAAATAATTAATTACACAATTATTGTGTGGAAGTCGTATAGAGTAGGTATAGTAGGTTCCATATTGGAAAAATAATATAAAGTGAATTTTCCTGAAAGTAATGAAATACGAGAAGGCAAACCATATTTATAAGATTGTAAAGAATCCCACTGATGAATATTATATTTCTTATTACATTGTTATTACTTTTTTTCGGATATGGCTGTGAAATGTGACTACATTTGGATTCATTTTTATCCTATAATCGTATATTCTGTATTATAAAATATCAGTGTCCCAAGATTTCACCCGCGTAAAACCTATTCTTAGGAAACCTTCTTTTTTTTCGGGATTACCAGGCCTGACATCACACGAGAACTATTTATACAATTTTTGCGATATACCTAAGTGACTTAATATAGTAAGTTAGATTTGACCTACTTCCTTTTATGAGTATTGTGAGATGCTCTTGAACAGTGGAATATAAAAAGAATTGAAGTTACAACGACTTACTATTATCTGATTTCTTTCTGCTTTTAAAAAACGCTTCTAATTCTACGAATTACGCTTTTCAATATTATAATAACGCGCTTAACGAACCATTTTCTTTTGAAGTCTTTACTTTAAATAATTTTTATCCCGAAGCTTGTATTTCAATAACCAATATTACTGTCTTAGTTTCTTCCTTAAACTTGTTAGTAAAGATTTTTTAATTATTTTCTAATAAAAACAGGGGAATCAATATTTTAATCAAGAAATTTGCTGCAGTTGTATACTGCTGTGAACGAAAAATCTAAATTTAGTAATACCTAGCACTACCTTCATAAAATTCATAACTTTTGTAGGTATATTCCTTTAAGTATATATAATAAGAACGTAAAATATCCAACTAGAAACACATACGTAAATATATATATATATCTATATATATGATATTTAAATAAAAATCTTGCCTACTTTTTCTGTCCATACTCACTTTCATTAAAATCCGGATACATGTAATAGATAAAATTTTCATTTACAATGCTATGATTGCATTCGGTCGCGTGATTGTTATCTATCTGACTATCCAAGCGCAATAACTCCTTTAAACTCCAGCTTAGAGTTTTATAAGTTTAAACAAAAAACAAATAAGTTTTTTAGCTTTATTATAACAGACTGAACTTTATGTGACAGCCTCCGGGCGCCGCGGTCGCGCTGGTTCAAGTTGAATTCGAGTAGCTGAAAATCGATCGATTTCGGCCTTCATCGGAAGAGGGCTTTATATAGCAGTGCAGGGACATAGACCAGTAATATAACTTATAAATATTATATTGTTCTCTAGATTATTACATTAAGTTCTATTACTCAAAGTCGCAGTATCACATTATGGTAAGTGATCATGGCGTGCGCCTGCAATATGAACGCTTTCAAATAAAATAGAAGTGTAAAATTTTTTAAAAGGTTGCAAATGCGAAACTTAAATTGTATTAAAGTCCATAAAATACTATAATGACTTGAATATGTTTCAAACTAGAGGTCTAATGATACGGTTGTGCGTGGCTATTGGAGAGTAATAAAAATCTGAAGAAAATTAAAATATCAAATGAACCTAGTAGCCGGTGGCTCTCCTTGGACCCAAGGAGGTGCGAAGAAGAAGGAAGGCAACGCTTCTGTACTGTATAACTCTGTGCGGATGTCTATGGGACATGAAAATGGCTCCGAATGTTCGTTTGCCCCTCTATACGATAAAAAAACCTCGCGAATCTTAGATTTGTTATATATCTAACATACGAGTAATAGTAAATAGTAGTTGTAATAATAATTAAGTGTGTGTTTAATAATCGTACAAAGTGAAACTATGACTGAAAAGTGTTAAGGGAAACTCAAGGGCTATGTGTTATACGTATATTTAACTAGCTGCGGCTGAGGGCAATCCCTGGGATTTTAGTATTCAGTCCAACCTTTGGTTCCACACAACAAACACATATTACCTAGAACCGACGTTGATTTAAAGAATTGGAACGAAACTTCAAAACGAAAACATTTTCCCGAAAATAATCAGAGATAAAGTCTATTCTAGTATGCACGCAAACGTAATTCAGTCTCTACTGTCGCTTTTTATTCCGAGAATTATATTTTGATGTTCAAATCCTTAGATTTTCTAATGCTTACACAATATCTCTACCAAAATTCTAATCAATTGTTACCGAGAAGTGAAGCACTTGAATATTCGATTCATTAAATGAATGCGGAACGGCATACTTCCGCCGACTCGAGGCATTTGGAGAAGATGTAATTGTGAGCGGCCGACCAACATCACGCCTCCCCTAACTTGACCTCTATTGCAAACATTAAATACTTACGGGCCATCTGGTCTGGACAAGATCGCCCCATTGTCGACTATAAACCCAAGTACCTAATACACCATCAAATTAAGAGAACAAAATTCTTCAACTTCTCTATATAGTTTATATAGAGAACCTTTATTTTTATATTATTTTTATATTTCAATCAAATTTTTTATTAAAAAATAAACAAATTATTGGTGATAGGTATTAGTGATATCTATAGTAATATTTTTTTTATTTTGATTAAAATTGCATAATAAAAATAATAATATAACAAATAAGTATGTAAAAAATTACATTTATACACGAATGATGGAAAATTATCAAAACGTTTTACAAAATAAAATTACAGTACAAGAACTGATAAGTACGAACAGAGGAATTGAAACAAGTATTTTCTATCATATCATAGTTATGAAAATTTTAAAATATTCAGAAAAGAAAAATAAATTAATTTAGCAAATGTTTTCTAATTATAAGAATAAAGAAAAGCTTCTTATTACATTCTTAAAAATGATCTCTTTTATATCCTCTTCAAACGTAACTAAAGTCTAGGTTTTACGTAACACCAGCAACCACACTATAGGTTTATATTTTATATTGTTTAAGACATGACAGTGTTGCTACGAAATATATTACACCACTATTCCTCCTACGTACAATTCTGCACAATCATGGCACGATTAGGCCTTTTAGACGAACGTACAAATCAATAATGTTTGCAAACATTCAACAAGTAGCATCTATCATGTACACTTCCAAGTCTATAAATAATATATTAAATTTTATGGAAAATATTATGTGAATCGAATTGTATAACGTGACATTAGCATCATCTTGCGGTATTCTATTCAGTAATTTTTCACACAACCTTGATACATTATATTTTGTAAGTAAACTAAATATAGTGCTAATGAATGTTTTTACCGTGTGATTATCTGATTACGTTATCTCGCTTATCGTGGCAATGATCGCTTCGTGTAGAGTAAATTCCCTGCATACCAGCGACCGTATCGCCCTTATTGAACCGATGGTAGTCACATATAAACTAGAACTACTCATATATCACTTAACAATAATGCAAAAAAATCACAGTTCTCGCATAACGTCCCACGCAGCGTGGGAACTTGAATGGGTCATAACAAATGGACCTACGGCTAATAGAACAGATCGGACACACGGCACAGATATCGGACAGTCAGCACTGCATCTCGCGTCTTCCACACACGCGAGTAGCGGCGCGGCGGAGCGGCCCCGAGCGTCGCGACGGCCGGCGGACCGCGACTGGAGAGTACAGCCGTACGCCGGCTCTGCGCACAACAGCCTAGAGCTCCGCGCGAGCAGGACGAACATATCACTCACTCCACCTACCACTACGATTTTAACCCTTGAACCCTCTATTTTAATTTCGATTTGCTTTACCCTGGACCTAATACCTTATGTATCCGATGAAGGGTTTTCACCCCTCGTGCCGTTCCTCCAGAGCGGACGCGGACGCTAGACATAGAGATGCTGCGTGGTTTTTTTGTGGACACAGTTCATCTTACATCACTTTGACCGTGAACGTATCTCATCCGAGTATCCATTGCAGCCGTGACAATATTTCTATTGTGACTGTCAATTGGCGAGCGGTCGTGGTAACGTGTTGTGCATGAATTTTACAATAACGTAAAATCAAGCGGATCCAAACAACTCATGCTCGATAAATTGTGTTTAACGTTTCAATTAGTAGGTGTGCGCGTCGATACAATTTGTGATATTCTCAAATTAACTGCTTGTAATTGTAATTTAAATAAAAATATATCCCATTTTTTTTTAATTACATAATTGTGAGAAATGTAGAGTATTAGTTTGGAGTTCTTCGATGATGATTGGATGAGTAAAATTATTATACTCGCACACAAACTGATCAATAAAAGACAGTGACCTTTGTTTTATAAATAAACTCTCTTTTTGTATTTTATACACGTCACCGATATATTTAAGATTTGGCAAGGTTTGTCTACAAACGGAGATAATGATCGACAAGGCCCAAGTACATTGTTTAGAACTTGTGTAATTTATTGGACGGTTTATTCACGTTGAAGGCGTGGGTTCAAATCCCAGCTAGCGCCTGTGTAGAGTGGCGACACAAAATTTGTTTAAGGGTCTGGAATATTTATGATGAATATATAAATACCACCCACGCCTGTGTCCGCAAGGGCTGGGTAAAGGTTACGATCTCGCCTACGTATCCTCTGGAGACAGGTATGGTGGTCATGAGAAAAGAAGTGCCTAGTCAAATCAATTGATATGTTTAAGTTTAGCCCCTCTACTATAGCCTAAGCACTTCATATCTTATAGGGGCAAATATTTACAATATTTATAGCAATTTGTAGCAGGTGTTATAAAAACAATTTTCACTACAAGCAAGAAATATTTTACAGTCTAATACAAACAATCATTTTATAATGTGGAGAGAATGACGTAATGGGTAACGTAGCCGATATATAATAACTTCCTTGTTATTTAGTGGTATATTCAGAGACGTGAGATCCTGGCTTCGAGTCCCAGGTCGGATGAAAAAGTGATATTGGGATTTTTCAATTACTAATAACTGAAGTCTGGAAGTTGGTGATCTAACTCTCCCTTGCTTCTAAGAACCTGATTACTCTCCGGTCGGACTGCCGTGTATGGAACATGGGAAAAGATGGAAAAGACGGTGAATATGTGTGCGTACACTACTTGTACTATATGTCGTACTGTATTATATTATGTCGCATGCATTGGCTTGTCACTATAGAGATGCCACTGTAGCGCGAGTCGTAATTACAGCCGGAAATTCAATTAAAAATAAGCAAAACAGCTACATTTCATTTTTTTTTGGAAAGAGCTAATGTCGCAGGATGATACCAATTTATTCATTATTGGACTTTCAGGCGAAAATGGTTCGTTCCAATAATAAAAGAAAACTCAATAACTTAATAAAAAGTAACCTAATAAAAAAACTCTTTTTATACTGAACGCGTAACGTATCTAAAACTATGAAAGAACTGATGAAACTTATGAAGTCACAATCACAAAAAAAAGCCTTTCAATTGAAAATATATAAAATTATGTTATAACATTTATTTATAAATATATTTTCATAAAGGTAGGCAAATAATGTTCAAGTTTTTTAAGGGAAACTTTGATGGTACATTTATTTGATTGACGTTGACACCGGAAAGTAGAAAATAACTTCAAAGCAGAAAATAGTGATTGATCAGCTCATTAACAATTCAATATGCTTTTTTTAAGTTTTAAACTTCATTTTGCTTATAACAAGAAATAAATAAGAATAATATATATATTCAAATACAAAAATTCGTATTTATAATAAGGTTAAGACGCATAATGAAACCGCTTTCGAGATTCCCCTTTTCGCTGCTATTTCTTCTATAAATAATAATAATGATTTTAGCACGCTAGTTGAAAAAGCTTAGACAAATGTAGCATTATTTACTTTTTCAAATGTAGTGTATTTTAATGATTAAATACGACTACTACCATCTTTACAGCGGTGTTATGTGAGAAATGTTATGTCAGTTATTTCGTCTGCAATAAAGCATGGCATTACCTTCTAACAATCTACACAAACATGTCCTACAATATAAACAACTCGACTGAATATTGACTGTCCATCATTCGGGGTGGAACCTCTCGCTTACTGACCGGCATAAAGTGACAACTATACTGTCGCGTTTCGTTCGGTATGTGAGTTTCCGGTGGCCCGTTGAAGACGAACTCTGCCTGATCGAACCTCCGTGAAGGTGGGCAACGCATCTGCATCTTGGGTATATGGATGTTAATGGGTGTCGATAGTCATTGAAAGACTTCGACGGCTCGTTTGCATACCTATGACGTAAAAAAAATCTAGGCTTGGCGTGAAGTAGGCTGATGATCATTAAGCCTCTCAATATTGTCAAGCATACAACTCGAACTACAAAAGATGCGAAGCAACGATAATACATCACTCCAGTCAATATGAAGTGGCCGGTCGAGATTAAAGAAACCGAATACAGGAGCAAACACACAGCAAGTGTGTACAATGTCAATACTCGCGTCTTTCACTTGTCAGCGCCTCATTATCATCATCATTATTGATGTCTTAAGTTTACGCGAATATACAATAAAACAACTTTTTACAAGCCCAACGTTTCAGAAGCTCTACAGTCACCAGCAACCACGGTCGCGGGTGGACTATCAGTTATCAGTCAGGGTTGATAGGCTTATAATAGTAGTTTATGCAACTGTGACGAACGAGTGTGAGTTTTTGAAACGAGCGGAGCGAGTTTCAAAATAGTAACGAGTGTTTTAATACCCGTGTTATATGCAGTTGCATACACTACTTTATCTTCACTAATGCAATTAATCAATTAATCAAACATTGCGAATCATTAAATTCACGCGCGTACGTGTATTGTCTCAGTGAACTTGTCGCCATTAAAATCTAACCAATGCAATGAGAGCGCAGCTGCAGCGCGCGCAGGGCCAATCAGGAGAGAGCGCGCGCTGTTAAGGATTTTGACATAAGACTCTCCCACCAGCACAGTGTTATAATGAGATTTTACGATATCGATTTGGATATTACAACATCATGTCAAATTGCTTAAATTGACTTTTTTGTTGTCTGAGCTATAACAGTAGTTATTATAAGTCAAGTATTGGAAACATAAGTAGAATGTTACAACATTAGTGTAGATAAAATAACTAAATAAACCGCGACAAAATTCGCCAAGTTGTTTTATTATAATGTACTCATTATGATAAAACAAAATCCGCCAAGTTGTTTTATTATAATGTACTCATTATGATAAAACAAAATCCGCCAAGTTGTTTTTTTTTTTTTAGATAGAATCTATGCTGAGACTGAAGGTCAGTGTAGCTTCATCGATATGAGTGGCGAGCCCCTATGGTAAGCTCAAGCCACTGTAATTGTGGTCGATGAGGGGGCAGACCCCCCCTTCTTCCCCAGAATACTGGGGGTAGGCAAACCGGACTTTTAGGAATTAATAGGTAAACTATTATTATTTTGGCCGAGGACAGCGGGTGTCCTCAACTCCCCACCTCTAACGGAGGGGAGCAGCTCACGCGCGGCAGCTAAAAAGTGGCCGACACGGGTCATGAGCTAGAAGAGCTCGTAGAGCTATCATGACTGGGGGGCCCGGACCCCGTCTCCACCACTGGCGGGTGGTACCACTCGCGCGCGGATGTCGTGGTTAACCTAACCGGTTCGGCGGTTTGATTTGAGCTCTGTAAAAGGGCACTGTCATTATTCCCTGAGACTAAACTAACATCGTCGTTCTGGCTATTCGGAGCCGAACGTGTGTGCTGTTGTCTGTCGGGGTGTAGTTGTGGTCTGAACTGCGTCCGCGTCCGGATCCCCCGGACGGGGTGTAGTATACCTGCAACGCGGCTGTGTGTCTGTCTCTGTTTCCGTGTCTCTATGATACGTGTAACAGTTGTAGTGATAACGTCGACTTCGTCAGCCAGAACATGTCTGGGACGTCGACCGACGTTGGTCACGCAGTCGGGGTTGTATACCGCTGCTTTCGTGACTAGGGGGTTGGGGTGAGAGGTGGCCCTATCGAAATGAGATTTAGTGAGCACTTTGAAGTGCCCACTAACAGAGGGGAGCTCGAGATCTTTATGAAGATCGAGATTACGAATATACCACGGGGTGCCCATGGCCATACGGTGGAACCTATTTTGCACTACTTGCAAAGGGTATAGCGTCCTAGGGCTGACGTGTGCGAACACAGGACTAAATATATAGGCAAAAATCGGTAGGCAAAAATCGGTAGGCAAAAGTCGGTCTAATACATGTGACGTATAATGTACGCTTATTTTTAAGCGACATTTTACTTCTAGCATTAATAAGGTGATACAACTTGTGTAACACATATAGGGCTTTTTTGCGCACGCGTTGAACGTGCGGCTTAAAGGAGAAGCGACTATCAAGGGTGACCCCCAGGTACTTAACGGAGAATACTCTGGGGATGGTTTGACCGTATAAAGATACGGGAGGAATGATACGAGCCGGTCTCGTTTGGACATTACGCCAACGACCCGAGAACAGAATCGACTGGGACTTGTCAGAATTGACCTCGATCCGCCAACGGGCGAACCACCCCCCTAGGGACGTGATCGCCTGCTGGAGGTACTTGGTCGCTAGAGGGACTGTGCGGGCACGACTATAAAGGGCGGTATCATCCGCGAACATTGCCAACTCTACCTTGGGATGGCGCGGGATATCACTCGTATAGAGATTATAGAGAGTGGGGGAGAGAACAGAGCCCTGGGGGACTCCGGCTCTTAAGAGGCGGCTGGTGGACAGCGTGCCTTCTACCCTATACTGAAATGCCTATTGGTCAGGTATGCCTTAATGGTTAGGACTAGCCTATCCGGCAGACCTAGACGGAACAGTTTACTGATTAGGCCTTCATGCCATACTCTGTCGAAAGCTTTGGCTACATCAAAAAAGACTGCGTTAATACCGTCGTGAACGAATTCACGAAGACGGTGAACCTGAAGTGGACAACTATGCCCTTCGCAGAAGGCGAATTGCTCATCCATGAAGAGATTTCCCTCCCGCACGACATTTTTGATGCGTGCGAGAAGAATTCTCTCATAGATTTTACCTATCGAACTAATAAGACTAATAGGACGGTAGCTTGTGGGTTCGGTGCGGGGTTTACCCTGCTTATGAATACCGATCACAGTGGCTCCCTTCCATGGGTCGGGTAATGCGCAGTCTTCGAGGAGAGCATTGAAGATGCACACTAAGAGGCTTAGGAGAGCAGGTGGTAGGCTCTTTAAGACCTTATTAGTGATTCCGTCAGGCCCCGGGGCCTTTCGGAGGACAAGAGCCTTGATGAGACCTGTTACCTCATCACAAGGTCTGTCGGGCGGAGGGGATCGCCTTGTAATGGTAGAGAAAGGCGGTGCTCTAATTCCCTATTGATCTCCTCCACGTGGGAGGGAACTAATTGTGTGATACTTGGAGAGCACTGCTGCTCCAAGGTATCGGCCAATAGCTCGGCTTTGTCATAGTCGTCTATAAGTCTATGAAGTTGTTTTATTATAATGTACTCATTATGATAAAACAAAATCCGACGAACTTGTTTTATTATTATGTACTCATTATAATAAAACAACTTGGCGGATTTTGTCGCGGTTTATTTAGTTATTTTACAAGCCTATCATCCCTTTGACGACCAGGCTGGCGCAGTGGTACAAGGCTCGGATAAGTGGAGCGTGTTGCGCCAGAGGTCGCGGGTTCGCATCCCGCCTAGGTCATGGATGTTTATATATGTATTTATATGTATTTCCATAATAAAAATCTTAAATATATAAAAATTCTTAAATTTATAAAACATATTTAATATATTCCGTTGTCTAGTACCCGTAACACAAGTCCTTATGGTACTTAGCACGGATCTAGGCTAACGTGGTGTGTAAAGTCCACAGATATTTATCCCTGACTGATAACTGATAGTCCACCCGCGACCGAGGTTGCTGTTGACTGTACAGCTTCTGAAACGTTGGGCTTGTAAAATAATTAAATAAGCCGCGATAAAATCTGCCAAAGTTGTTTTATTGTAATCATCATTATTGTAGCCGAATTTAGTAAAAGTCACCAGTCACCCCTTTGTTTTAATGACTGCTGTGGCGACTGCGTCATCGGGCTTTGTTATGGTATGAGCAGGCAAACGAGATGTGGGGGTTTTTTGATGTTTACAGACGTTCATGGACATGATGCATAATCTTCATACAGATGCTTTGCCTTCTTTTCCTCCTCTCTTTTTCTCCTCCTTCCCTCCAACTTGGCACGAGAAACTAGGACTCATAAACCGAACAAAACGCATGTAAAATATCACAAATCAGGCTCGGGGCAGGGAAAAACGGCGTAACGAGCTGTCTGAGGCACGGGGATACACACCAAATTCCTGACGCCGGACATTGATAAGAAAAATCCCAATAACACTTTGTGGCCTGACCCGAGATTCCAACCCGGGACCTCGTCGAAGTCACAACTGTAGTTGAACATGAAACGAGGCAGACAAGTACAATATTCTAAAGGCTGTCACACACTAATCAGATACGATAAGATTTTATCTGTGTATAAAACCATCGTCCAATATTAAGTCCGTGCCTACAGATACTTGACGGTAAAGTATATGTAATCTGCGTAGTGTGTGGTGCTCCTTGAGTTTAATATAGAGATCGATACTGACAGATATGCGCTCGGATACAAATATCTTGACGCAACTACATATTATATAGTGTGTGACAGTCTTTAAGTCAGAACACCAAGTTTGAAGTGGTCACGGTGACGAGTGTTAATTAATTACTGTCAATGTTTACTTGATCATTTTCGTAGAATTCTGTCAGCTCTGTTTTTACGTTGATTGCACTGAACTCAATGCATATATTGATATCAGTCTCATTTTCATGACTATGATGTGTGGTCTATTATTTTACAATTTTTTGTTTAGTATAAATCAGTTTAGTAGTAAGGAGCTATAAGAAAGGAGAGATAAAAGATTGCGTGGATTCGGACGACCGGCGTGGTGTGCTCCGTTGGAGCATCGGGGCCAGGGGTAAGGATGGGAACCTGACCCCATTGCACGGTTCCAACGTGGAGTTAGGAACTGTTCAAAGGAAGCCGGACAGTCCCTAAGAAGGAGGAGTCTGGCCTTTTCACCGAGGCCAGCCTGCCGCTGGAGGCGCCCTGTTGCTTTCAGATTCGGGGCCCTCCAATCATAGCGGCCGAAGGCACCCGCAGCGGTTTAGTAGGTAGGGGCAACCCAGTTGTCGAGAGCCCGACACTGTACCTGATTGAGCCACCCGGGCTCCTGGGTAGCGTGCGTAAAGGCATTCCCCTGCGACAAAAAAAAAAACTTCCCAATTTGACGGGAGGAAGAAAAAGAAACAATAGATCTATATAAGCATTATGCTGATGCCTGAAGGCGTATGTATCATAAGGCTCGGACAGCTCGTTTGGCTTCTTATAATAAACAAAATAACAGACACATTTTTATGTTAGTTAGTTATCAAACTGATTAGAAGTTCTTACCACTACCACATGCTTATGATTGTTGTAACAAGTATGTCTTTCCACTGAAGAAAATCATATATAGCTGTTCCGCTGTCTATGTGTGGGCGCTGTTTG
>LUGF01013657.1:270125-297949 GCA_001625245.1 Calycopis cecrops
CTGACAACATGAAATTACTAAAAATTACTAAATTTGTATAGAAAAAAGGTACGTTATCAAATAAAATTTCTCATTTTAGGTCATTTTTTACAATCATTCTTTATGAATGTTGTTTAAAATTACAAAAAGATTAAAGCGCAGAAAATAAAAATTAGTAAGACCGATGCGGCGCCGGCCTCTAATGTGCTTGCGGCGGTGCAAATGAGTTTTTCTTTTATGATTTATTCTCACTGTGGTTCGTTTACGTAACAACACAACTTTAAGCGGTTATAAGTTTACCTTGATTGTCGCTGGCCGTCTTATATTATAAAAACGCCGAGTAACAAGATGCATATACCTAGATCGCATAAAAAAAAAATAATTTACCAATTAAAAAAACAAGGTATTTCGTTTCTTGGTGATGTCTTCTAAATAATTAACATTTAATAAACTTAAAAGAAAAGCTCTAAGAAGATATAATCAACTACGAGTTTTTCTTTTAAGTTTATTATCCAATGAAAAACTCTCAATTCCCTGAAATCTATCTCCATTCTTAATAACCTTAATTTAACACCGAAAGCAACAACGCACAACATTTTAAGGTTGTACGGGGTAATAAGCGCTATCGACACATTATTCTAGAAATAGTTCCGAATCGAATAAGCCACCGCCATTTTAGTGGTAGTTTGCATATTTTTCACTTCTCTTCAACTTGTTTGTCAATCTCTGTGGTAAAATAACAAAACTTAAAATACAAATAACTTTCCGCACCCTATTTGCTATTTTAAATTATACGTAAGGTAATATTTCAGTAACGGTTAATTACATCATCATATTTCAAGACTTACCATGGCCTGAAGAACGGCCCACGTCTTAAACGAAATAATTTTTACTTTTCTCCAAAAAAATGTAAAACCTAATAAGATGTTAATTTAGTAGTCCCACTTTGTCATCCGCCGCGCCATTACCATTCCCAAAGGACATTATTAGCTACGTTTTATGAAAAACATAATTTGTAAGCCGCCCTTTAATGTAACCTTTATTTTTGAAGCATTCAAAAGTTACTTTGTGAGATTGATGAATCATATAATTCATATAAAACCCGATATGTGAAAGGCTCGATCTCTCTATTCAAGCTGTTCTTTTTATTTAAACCCTTGCCTCCTTATTAATAATAATATATTATATTATCCAAGCATTACCCTAGTATTAAACTAACATCTGTCAAATTCCATATTAACAAACACATAAACAGTATGTAATTTGACAGATGTCAGTTTAATACTAGGTTAATGCTGGGATAAAGTTAAACTATGTTTATTAAAAAGTTTAAAATTACACATACCCCATGTGTAATTTTAAACTTAAGTTAAATAAACTTGCCTTTGGTTTTCTTCATACAAGAGGGTCTGGCATCGAGACGATCCATGTTATCAGTAGCACAGCGTAACTCGAAGAAAAATGCAACTTTTACGTTAGCAAAAGCAGGCGCAGCGGTAAAACGTCAAGGTAGCATTTTCGAATCCCGCCCAAGTCATGGATAATTAGCTATGTATTGTGTTTATTATGTATGTCGTCTAGTACCCGTAACACAAGTCCTGACTGTACCTAACAGGGAACTAGGTTAATAAGTATATTAAGTCCAAAGATATTATTATTACTTCATTGAAAGCGATATATAAAAACATAATATTAACATGGTTTAAGTGTCATCAAAACACAACGGCACTGAATAAAACCTCTCATAGACACCCCATGAGTACCATCGGCATCTATAATGTACCGCATAGCGCGGAAGGAGGGGCCATGAAAATACAAATTTACTAACAAAGTTAAATGAGATCTCGATCGGGGACAGCAGTAAAGCGATACTCAATTATTGAAGTTAAGAAATAATAGCGATTGACCGAGCAAAAGGCTCAGATATCAAACTTGCATCCTGATATCAATTAAGAAGTTCACAGATGTTGCGCCTTGGCTATACTTTTGACCTAATTGAAAAATATTATGTGATGAATAGAAAAAATTAAAAAATATGATTCTGGACAGAAGAAACATCTTTTAGAGAGTCATCATAGAAACAGTAAGTACCTAATCTCAACTCATGACAATTCATGTTAGGTTTATTTCGTTTCAAATTTTGTCCCTTAATGTTAAAATCTTATCAGGGGTGCCAGGTGTGCTTCATCGCTACGTTATAAATGGCGGCCGATTTTATACAACGAAGTTTTGTCATCGTTTATGAAAAACCCGCCTTCATCTTATTTTAATAAAGCAAGATTTATTTCGTCCAAATTGAATGCTTCATAAATTTTTCTCTCAATCTATACAGAAAAGTTCCACGTGTACGGCATTTATAAATGGCTGGTGATACATTTTCAAATTTGGAATGAATGATAAATGACTTTAAAAAGGCTTTTGTATCTTTTTTGTCAAATGTTTGCTGCCAGTATTTAAAGTCGAAGCGCATGAAATAAAATGGCAAACAGATAATCTATACAGTTTTGTTGGAACGGAAGTATTTAAATATTTAGAGCTCTGCAGTAGCGTCTATAGTAACATATCTACATTATATGTGCCGTATGTTCGGCGTTGTGGAGAATTGTTTTTCTTTGTTCTGTTATTTTTTTATTTATCTGGCGCGCGTTTATCCTTGTTATCATAATCAAGTATCATCATCGGCATCAAGTATAATCAAGGGGAGGTATCTCTCACTTACACGATGCCGACGAAATGTGCTGTCGCGTTTCGTACGATATGTAAGTAGCCGCTGGCCCATGGAGGGAGGGAGGAAGGAGGACAATACATCTGCGAATTTGTGGATGTCTATGGGCGTCAGTTATAAAATTGGCTCCGATCCCTGTTTGCCCTCTTATACTAAAAAAAAATATCAATCCATAGCTGTTTGCGTCGATCTCAAATCGTAAAATAAACTTAACCAATGTTAAAATATAACTATGGCTTAAATCCGCCTCCGATTTGTCGCCTAAGCCTTTATCAATGAACATAGTAAAAGCGGCAGCCCACCGATAAGCCTTTCAATGCTCTTTCATATAATGTTGAGGCTTTTTGAAGATAATTTCGAATGGGACTGAGGCCTATTGTAAAGGTAAGGCCTAAGCAGATTACAGCGATAGGCACAGAAGCTGGACAGAGATTATCTCTTTAAATTTCAATGCCTTTAGTGAAACCCTATATAGATGAATTGTATTCGATTTCAATGACCTTTTTATAGACAAGCAATCATAGCCTTTTCTGGACTTATCCATAGACATTCACATAATTATTTAGGTAGATAAATCTCTGCTCTCTTGAATACGAAACGGGACAGTATAGCGGTCACTTGCGGCGATATTGTGGGCAATATTTACTTCTCCGGTCACGCCGGCCCAATCCGGCCGCAATCCTGCAATACATTAAAAACGAATGTCATCAGTATCGTGAAGGAACCTCTACCTTACACGATACCAGTGTAAAGTGCATAAGCCGCTGGCCCGCGGACGAGAGTGGAGGAAGAAGGGCAACGCACTGTATAACCTCTATGCGGATGTATATGGGCGTCGATAGTCACAAAAATAGCTCTGACTGCTCGCTAGCCACATTATATATAAAAATTATAATTATTTTTATTTACAGGGAATTAGTTTTTGTATTTCAATTGTTATTTTTTTTTGTTTTTGAATTTCTTATAAGTACCCACTAAAACCGCATTAAATTACTGGATGAATTGTGTTGGTTGGCTGGAAGAGATCCCTTACAGAGATAAGCACCAGGTGTGCTTCTCTTATATTAATATTAAGTAATTCTTGTATTAAATTTCATGTACATAAAGAATAAAATAAATAAAATATAGCGTACCTATAATGGTCCGATTTCGTTTACCAGTCATAATGTAATTAATTAAAATTATACGTGCTGAGAGTGCAAAATTTGTATCCGCAGGACAACCTTCACGTTTTTTATCATGATAAATGTGTTCATTATTATCAGACAAAGTACGAATACTACGCTGAATATAAATAGGCTCTTTTAATGGACCTTGAAATCGCTTTATTCGCTTCATTACTGGGGCGTCTTAATCTCTGCTTATAAAATATATTTGGCGCCATTGAAACCCACAGTAGTTATTTTCATGAAAATTTAGGCAGCGGGACCTGTCCAACTTTTTTTTCAGACAAACGTATAGGCACTGTGTTTAAATTATGCCTCTATATTTGACTGAAATATAAATGGTTAATGCCTCTAGACAACCTCTGCCTTTCAGGGCTTCAAAAGAACGAAGGTTCGAAAGTCGTTTCCTAGAGATTAATTTTTGTACAATTCTCATATAATTGTCCTTTACAAACGTACAGACAGATCCCCTTTTGCCCTCCAGCATTCTATTCGAAACACGAACACGAACGCTACGTTCATTTCATTAAAAAAATTGAATTTAAAAACTCGTTTGCTTTTTTTCATTAAACGCTGTAAAAATCAAAGATAACCCTAATTTAAGATCTTTCGTACAATGTAAAGATAATAATTAATCATTTTAGTAGGCGTGTTACTCAGGCACATAACTTTTTTCCTTACATATTTCTGTTGACTGCAGGTTGGGCAGGTTGAGTCGCAAGGGAGGTGAGTTTCCAGTAGATAGATATGTATCTTTATTAGTATAAAAGGCAGGGTGTGAACCGTATAATCCATCTTAATTAGTTTTTAAATAACATTACGTAACGTACCTACATGGTAAACATAATCTTCTATACGTACCTATATCAAAATTAAGAGTCGAAATTCTATATAAAAAGATAATTAAAAGAAATTGCTGGAGATATTTTTTTAAAGCGTTGGAGGCAAACTAATAGTTGAGCCACCTGATGTTAGGTGTTACGCCTACAGACACCCGTAACACCAAAGGTCTATCAGATGCGTTGCTGGCCTTTTAGGAGATAAATAAGCTATTTTCTTGAAGATCCCTAGATCATTTGTCCGTTTATATAACCGATATTGTATTATGTGTATAATACGGACATACGAAAGATTATTCCCGGGCATGTATAGATAGTAAATAAGTTAACATATTTTTATGGGAATTATGCGTGTTTTATTTGAATACAAAAAAATAAACGCGGAATTAATCTAGGTCGTTGAGTACGATCAGTATCACTAGCACCCAGATGTAACGAATATAGAACGGCGCTTTTTAACAAAGTGTCTATATCTGTATGGACAGGTGCGACGGCTGCCGACGCACTGCTGCCAACACAAACACTATTATTTGTGACGAATACTTCTAAACAAATTCACACGTACTGTCAGCATCGAAAGTCGTTGACATGGTGAACATGACCAAATTCATAACAAACGAATTTACAGGAACGGCGACCTAATTGAATATTTATGATGTTTAGTCGATAAAGCTGTTCAGTGAATGTAACATTTAATGTTGTACATGTGTTTTGAAAATCTAAATAATTTTAACCACTTATGATGCGGATTGTACCTGCTCTTGTTGTTGTAACGGCACTGTTTACAACTAAATGTGCCAACTGAAAGTAAAAACAAATTATTTGGTACTCTTAGGTACACGTACCTTATTTGCTGGGTTTATCAACAGACAAAAGTTTTGGACTGAATCGTAAAATTTTACCGACAAACAAGTCATTCCAACGGTTAACTCACTAATTTATAGGACATCAACATCACCAGAATAATGCTATAAACTCCATAGGACATTTATAAATTGAACTTGAACAAAATCTAAGGTAGATAATCTTCTATACACGTATAACTATTATATATACTATCTTTCTCTCTTAAGTAAGAGGTAGTGCCATACTGCATGCTTGTATGCAGCCGAATTGGGCCAGCACGACCGGGGAGGTACCTCTCGCTTACACGAGACCGGCGTGAAGTGACAGCTGTGCTGTCGCGTTTTGTGCGGTGTGTAAGTAGCCGGTGGCCCATAGAGCTGGGAGGAGAAAGGGGGGCAGCGCATCTATATAGTCTCTATACAGATGTCTATGGGCGTCGGTAGTTATGAAAATGGCTACAACTGCTCGTTTACCCCCTTGTACCATAAAAAAAAAGAGAGAGAGAACGTATTGTCTCTGTAATCAAAGCTCACGAATACGAATAATATGTAGGGATACCTCCCTAAAATAGAAAATATAAACCTTCTTATGACTGTAGAATAAATTAATTACGTAAAGAAATCTGTGGAAATGCTAGTCGTTTCCACATTAGCGGATAGGGCATGTGAATGTGAAGCTCTTTGACTCATATTGGATCTTGTAAGCATTTTCTGTGTTTTTAAGGTACCTGCTGTTTTCGTAATCACTATTTCCGTGATTTATTTTATAGTAAAATTGCTACAAAATTCAGCCTAAAACGGCACTTTTCGATAAAGTTGACTTACTCATATATAACGACTAGCTGGGCTCCATTTAACTAGCATTTGTTTCGGTTCCGTGAATATCGAGATAAAAGTAACAATGTACTTTACGACCTGTTCTCATATCTAAATATATAAAAGGCAAACCATACTGACTCAATATATCAATGCGCAGCCGATATTGCCTTACCTAGGAACTTGAATTTTGGTTTAGAGGTTATTTTCATGATTAAGTGACCAGTCTTACACACATAGGCAATTTTTAGAAATTTGATCCCTAATTAAATGAAGATTTATATACATTTATTTGACACCAGGGCACAGGGTGGCCAGTAGACATATTTTTCATAAAAATCTGTCAAGCCGGTGGATCGACAGGCTGTGACAGCTAACTGTCGTGTTTCGTGCGGTGTGTAAGTAGGCGGTGATTAATGGAGGTGGGAGGAGGAAGGAGGGCAATTCATCTGTATAAACTCTATGCGGATGTCTATGTGTGTAGTTAATAATGAAAAAGCTCCGACTACTCATACGACGGGCATATGTCCCCTCATGCTATAACAAGCCATTTCCAAGGAGCGCGACCGCAAACAACATGACGCATCAAACAAGATTTTAATTATTTCGTCACAATGTAATAACATTCATATGTGCGTAAAATATTCATTTATTGTTTAAAGTGTAGCTTGTAGCTTTAAAAAAGGCCAAGATTGCTACGAAGCATTGCATCTGCTACGAATATTGTAGAAGGCGGTTATATAGTTATGTGCTACGGCGTAGCGGCGATTAAGGCTCTCAGAGCTGATCTAAGTGGCTCAAGACGTTAATAGCCTACGCTGGTTAAGTGGTAATGGCTAAAGGATGGATCAAATTTACACTTGATCAAATATACTAGTGTTTGCGCGCGACTTCTTGCTCGTTGATTTTAATAATTTTCATTTCGTGTTTTCTTCTTGTAAATTATAATGAAGATTTATTTTTTTTTACCAAAGGACACGATTTTGTAGACTTCAACACAACTAGAGCTAGAGCTATAAGCTAGTACGAGGAGGAAGCTGCAGTGCAGCCGATATCTACTAGGTCACTCTAGTAGATTTCCCTGTTTAACACTATGCATATTGTCTAACATTATTCTTCGTTAACTATGCCTGCAAGACAGCTCCCAAAAATTATGTGGTGTGCCGGTTGGTCGTGTTCATTATCTTCGGTGCAGCAGTCACAAAGGGGTGAAAGTAAAGATACTACTTTGATGCTAAAAACAAGTTTCCTTTTAAAATGTCCGTGTCCGGCAAGGAATTGTACGACGCAATGGTCTTTTTCAAGCTAGTGTTTTAATAAATAGCCGCGCACACGCAGGTCGTGCCGGGCGTGCAACCAGTACTACCTCGTACTTTTTTGGTTTGTTCCCTTATAAAAAACATAACACTGTTCCTATAATTATTAATAACCTCCGTGAGCCACCTGGGCTCACGAAACGCGATAACACATCCTACACATACGAGTTCTATAAGCGTTTTTATGGGATAAATCATACCGACTGGAATGCAATTACTTTAACTGTTGTGGAGAGTGTCTGGGTAGATACATATATTATCAAACTTTGTAAGGTTTATATTTAATTTCACATAATTATGGTCTTATTGAGGTGATTGACACAGTTAAATTTTTTCGTCGTTCTCATAATCATGAATGGTTATTATCTCTAATCTACAATTTATTTCAGCAATTGCTTACTCTCCTAATCTGTGTAGAATCTACAAAAGAGATTATTCTCTTTACATAATATTATATACAAAAGCGTTATATTATCTTCATAGCTTTAAAGTTACTTAATACTATATTATAAAAATAATTAGAAGATGGAAACAGTAAATATAAACAAAATCTATATCTTGGATAAAACAGTTTATAATACTTGGACAAATGTGATTATAATAATGCCAAAAAATGCTGATAATTATAATAACAGGAAGGCATTCCTGATTTTAACGATGAGTGAGTAACCGATCTCACTTAAAAGGCTTAAAATGAAAGTTAAAAAGTATGTAAAATATTGATAATACAAAATTAAAACATGAATATATACAAGTTTACTGGGGCTTGTTTTGTCTACAAACCCTCATATTTTATTCTTTCTATTGTTTCACTATTAATTAAAACAGCAGTTACTCGGTATTTCATTCCATTCTTAATTTGCCAGCGTAAATCATAACCACATTTTCGTAAACGCTGTTAGAATCGTAAAATATATTGTTATTAAAATAAAATATATAAAAGGATATATAAATATATAACATCTGAGTCAAATTGTAAAGACGTACTTGAAAGTTTCAAACTCCTCCTATTGTCTTTTTGGATCAGTCGACTTTAAAATGTAACAATAGTTACACACACACACATACAAACTCTACATATTAAAAACAATTAAATATAAATCTTTGTGAATTGTTCGATTGTTACACAAAAAAGAGGGTAGGACCAGTATTTTCTATAGATTACCCCATACATAATATAAGTATAAATAGATTATAAAAATCTAGTTTAGCTCCAATGCCGCTGTACTCTAAACAATTATGAGTAAAAAATAACTGCATATACCATATGTAAAATTGTTCTTTAACAAATTAAATAAACAGCAAACATAATCTTGATATAAAACAAAACTGTCTCATTATTTGCGGGTTAGCCGGGCTTATTTAAAACAGTATCTCGCAAAACTTCAAAAAGGAAATTCCATTGTCTACAAATCTCGCGGAATGAAGTCTACGGACATTTAAATTTGTGACTGTAATCCATAAAGTACCTTTGACTAGGGATCAAGAAATAACTTTCATTAATTCTGCATCGTTAAAATACGAAATTTGAGGTTTCATAAACATCGTTCTCTTCCAGCCACTGCTATCTCAGTATTTATCCTTTAACTCAAGTTGCAATTTATTATGGTTCTCCTTGTTTCGCAAGGAAGTGCTTGGCTACTTCGGAACTTTCTGTAGTCAGAAAGTTTAAAATGATGTAAGTCTGATCTTACATGCATCATAGTACACCACCAAAGTAATTAGGAAGAGGCTTCAGTCTCATAGTTAGCCATTGTTTTAATTACGTTAAGTGCAAGAAGAAGAAAGATTTGGAATTCACTGGTTTTACTTTAGAGAGTAACCGCCTGAAATATTTGCGCACGTGATTCACAGTTAGGTACATACAAGTCGTGCTCGATGACGTATTTAGTTATGACGTCGTGGGCGACAGGCTGCCACGGCACGCGTATCAATTTCACTGATATCGACGTTACACATCATACGTCTATGATATGAAACTGTCATATAGTACTACATTTATCTATGAAATAACACCTATGAAATATTCATACTTAAATAAAACAAAATATAGTTTTATATCGCGGCGTATATATAAGCTTCTGTTTATTATTCTGATGTGGCTGTAATTTTTTAGCAGCTATAGTTGTGGCATAACCGACTAAATAAGCATTGATATGCGTTGTGAGCTTTCTTTAGCAGTCTAATAAATAATCAATACCAATAAGTTAACTGTCCTAGATTAACGTGTTTCACATATATCCCGTAAGCCACCTACAGATTTTCAGCACTATGTTCCTCCCAGCTGATATCTCCTACAATGATTTTTTTTACGATATAGGAGGGCAAACGAGCAGCCGGAGCCATTTTCATGACTACCGACGCCCACAAACATCCGCATAGAGGCTATACAGATGCGCTGCCCTCCTTTCTCCTCCACCTCCATGGGCCACCGACTACTTACACACCGCACGAAACGCGACTGCACAACTTTCACTTTATGCCAGTCTCGTGTAAGCGAGAGGTTCCTCCCCGGTCGTGCCGGCCCAATTCGACTGCATGCAAGCATGCAGTGTGGCACTACCTCTTACCAAATTTATTAAATTTAGAGATGACATATATGTTTTTAGGTATTAGCAAATATATTATGTTTGTTGTACCTATATTATATTGTGTGCATGAACCGCGGACACAGAGAGTCGATGTAAATCCGTAGAATCGCATAGTCGGATGATTATGTACTAGTCCAATAACGTTGCGTGAGATTATTATATTTTACCGGAATTAATACTTCTATTTATCTCCTACGGACATTAATTATTTACAGAAATTATACCGAAAAGCTATAATACTCACCTGCCCCTTTGATAGTGAATTGAGCAGTAGTGAGCAGCAGTAAAAGTTCAACTGTTCAACGCACCATCGATTGATTCAAAATTTCTATCTCTAAAATTTCCTATAATTGGAGTACTTCTCTGGTATGTAGATTTTTTAAATTTCCCCAGTTGTATATTTCAGGGTCGCGTGAGCTAACAGATCTAAGAGTGATTTTGAAAACTTCCCAAACTGCCCCTCAGTTGACTGACTTATTGCAATTTCAGTCTTTTTCTTACAACGAAAACAATATATCTTCACGTCAGTTCCCTAACAAGATTGGCAGGGAGACACCAAATACCACAAACCTTGCACACTTGCTTTGCTTTCTCGATCATAATTCACACCTGATACATAGGTACATTGCGAAGACTTTAGACGCCACTTTCGGCCAGTGCCCGAGCAATATGATCATGAAACCTCAGGCTTGGTCTTCCCCTGAATCTATATCCCTCCTCATTCGCATCGTGTATCTATTTCGTTAACCGTTCACCGCCATTCTTTCTTCATGTCCGAGCCGGACCGTGCCATTTCTCATCTTTACACCGACATTTTCCTTCATACCTAATCTCTCTCTCACTTCATCATTTCGCGGTCTGCGAGGGTAACACTTACAAGTAGACACAGTCCTTTAATATAAAGTAAATGTTTAAGCTGACAATTTCTTATTCTACAGGATTTTTGAATATTATATAACATTGCTATAAGACAAACGTAAAGTCAAAGTTCATTAATTTTTCATCACATTCTAAGGGTCTCATGGGAGACATTCTCTACAATAATTTCGTAACTCCGACATAGAATTTCTCATATGTGTCAGATGTGAATTGTTTTAGTCCTTGAGCCAGCTGAACATTTCTTCAGTCGCTTCCTTTCCTTTGATATCACGTATTATAGTGCTTCAGAGAAATGTATCATATAGAGTTAAGATTTGTAGCTGCCACTCCAAGGCTGGGCTGAAATAAAACCCTAACAGGATTTTGGAGATAAAGAGTATAATTAAGCTATTCTTTAGTACCGAAAATTATTACAGTAACTTAAAAGGAACTAAAAGTCAGCACATAAAAAATTGGTAAATCAAGTTGATTTGGAGAAGCTTGGATGGAAAGTAATATAGGTACCGGCGCAAAAAAAAAAGCAAATCTGCATTTCTAATGGCCAGAGAAGTTGCTGATGCTCACAGTTCAACCCTTCCTCAAAGACACAATTTAAGATTAATAACACATTTGTATTGTGTCTTTATGAGGCACAACACAAAGGTGTTGTTACAAACACAACAAACAACAACAATTCTCTATGATACATAGTTACGTCTAGCAAATATGTTTCGCGTGAAGTATATATTATGTGTAATATTTATTCATGACATTTATTAGATACAATGTGTTTGAGCAAATAAAGGTTTTATTTATTTATTTATCTCTCTGTAGCATTGTACAACATACCAAACTTGATAATGGAAATACGTTGCTAGCTCACGGGCTATTTCAGCTACATACAATTAATTGCATTATGCGCTTGTAACAATAGAATATAATTGTGAGGAAACTGTTTAAGTTCCACTTGCTAACACTATATTTTACACTACACATTAGAAGAGAATTGTTGATTAAAATTTATTTCCTGTATATTTTAAAACGATTTAAATTGAAATAACTTTGCATTATATAAATAGAGATAGTAGAACGTGTTCCCGCTTGCCGCGGGTTTAAGGTTGTTTCTTTGGTGTATGAACCAGTTAGTGCTGATTAATTATTTTCACGTTGAAAAAGTTCAGCCATTTTCTGAGTTCTTTAACTAACCTAAATATTGTAACGTAAGCAATATCTGTGCTGATTCATATTGAATGGCGGTTTCAGAAAACAAGGCGCCTTGGAATACAATGAAAGAGAAAGAATTATATATTAATATATCTATGATCTATATAGACATGAGCTTAATTATATAATTGTTATCATCACCATCACTATTTCTGATAGGTTATTTCGATGAACATTGTAGCTGCTGTCATACTACTGCGAAGAAATTATCCCACTCGGTCGAAGGTCGATAATACGTCATATCTCCAAGTGCTTCTACACTCCAGAACTCTATTTGTCCATGAACCTTTTATTCTACTACGTTACTATTCCACAATATGAATTTTTGAAATAGGTCCAGTGCTTTCGGAGCCTACTCGTTACCTACAAACAAACACACACACAAATAAATCTTTCCTCTTTATAATATTAGTATAGATTAAGCATCTAGATGACAAAGTCACTGTCGCATAACAAATCCTGACTTTAGAGAATCGAAATCTAGGTCCTTAACCATTAAACACAGACAAACACTATTCCTACAGGGTTTAGCACACGCTGTGCTGTACTTAATACTTTTACAGAATTTTAAACCACTTTATCAATATTTGACTTAGTGTGAGCTTACGTAATAAGCAAGTAATCCTTATAGATGGGTTATTCAATAGCCATTAAAATGAAACCTTCAAATACAAATTCCTATTCCGTCCATTACAATATTCGGCTAACAAAAGCGTGTTAGGTAACTAAGGCTGACCGCACATTGTAGTCACGACTGTTTTAAGACAGACTATCGCTTTACAAAATATATGAAAATGCGCAAACTTGAAACAAAACGTCTCATAGACAAAATTGTCTAAATCGCACGACGACAAGTCTGTCTAACGATTGTCGGCTTCCCTTTTAAATTATATGCGGGCGCGCACATCAACGACAAAACAGATTAGTGAGGTACCCCCTTTACGAAAATTTGAGTCTTGATATTATGTAATATAAGGCTCCATCAATTTTAGTAAATTATCAAAAGTCGACACGTTCATACGGAAATACTTGAAAAAGTTTCCGCGGTGTGGCCTTAGTTTGCTACACAGTACATAAAATTTTCCTTTTACTAGTCTTTCACTATATATTATGGGGTGCACCCAATATTTACGTTTACGTCGTTTTGCTCGTACACGTGTAACTAGGATGCTTAATACAACAGTATCGATGAAGTCCATTTTGATACTGAACAAAAAATTACACAGATGTGAGCCCCGGCATCGTCGTCACATAATATAGCGTAGTAGAAAAAACTGTTTCGTTTGAGGTGTGCGTCGCGTCATAGACAAAACGGTCTCATTTTGGTTTCAAGACAGACTTCTTTAAGTGAGGCAAGTCTGTCTTAAAACAGTCGTGACTACAATGTGCGGTCAGCCTAATGGTCGTTACAGAACGGTTAGAACATTTCAGGTGGAACATGACGTATGCACTCTACAAACAGACAGTAGACATGTTTGCATTTCCAGCGCCCAATCATTTAGCGAATTAATCTAAATTAATTTCATGAATTTACATTGCAATGTCTGTGTTTGTAATATAAAAGTGTGATTGTTTTTATCACATACAGTGAGAGCGAAGCAGCACAGACGGGATCAGCGTAAATTGACAGCTGTGCTTTCGTGTTTCGTTCGGTGTGTGAGTAGGCGGTGGCCCATGAAGGTGGGAGGAGAAAGGAGGGCAGCGCATCTCTATAGCCTTTATGCGGATGTCTGTGGGCGTCGGTAGTCATGAAAATGGCTCCGAAGTTTCCCCCCCTATACCTAAAAAAAAATAAGCGATAGCTTGTAACAGTTATTGCATTATAGCCAAAAACACAAGTTTATACCTGTCACTCAACTGGGGTGAAGAAATCCCGATTCACCTAGTTGAGGTACCTAATATGAAAACTGACAAAACAATTGAAATGCTAGTTGACATAATACGAAGTCTGGCAAAACAATTAAAATGCCATTGGTATTAAGGTATCACAACAGCCTGATTCCATTTATTATACCATTATACTTATAATACAATATTTACCTACTAGTCACCACTCGTGCTCGAATGTCCGAGGTAGTTCACGCCAGGGGCAAAAAGCTATTTATGTCACTTCATCACACAGACATAGAGCCATCGCTACACTGCAGCCGAAATTAGATCCGTGCAGCAAAGACAGATCCTCTGTTTTATACACCTAACTTATGACAGATGAAGATTAAATAACGGCAACAAAACAGCTAAAAATTTTGAATTGCTGAATTTCTCTGAGTGTTAGTAACTTACCATAAGCTGAAGCTATTAATTAAAAAAACCTGTATGTGCGTCAGTACCAACACACGACTGAAAACTTCTAAAGAATGAACATGATTCTGAAGTTAAAGGAACGTAAAAGGCGTAAGCGTCGTAATTACGTTACGCTCATTTTATTTCATTGCCCTTTTACCTGTTCGCAGGATTTTATTTGTCATGTTTTTTTTAACTTGCGCCTGAAATGGTTTTCTAAAGAGTAAACTCTGATAGTGTAAATTGACTTTAATGATCGCCCAACTTAAAATATAAATAAGGCAACTACTACCGAATCGCATGAAAAATCTTAAATGTGCAGATGTGAAATTTCAAGATTGATAATGAGTTTTGTAATATACCTATAATAAGTGTCGTGATAGCACGTAATATAAATAAGTGAGTAAACAATACTTACCATAAATAGCTTGAACATATCTAGGTTCTTAATATTCCCGTAAAACACAAACACAATATTATCTTTAATAACTGAACTCAAAGTAACTGAATTCAAATTTGAAGTTAAATAAGTTCTTTTTGATCTCTTTTGGGCACAAATACACATATAACATGTTAATCTAAATCTCGTATGTTCCTCACCCTTTCTGCCAAGTGAATCACTTCAGTTGAACGGCCTTAATCAAAAAATATTTAAAACATTATTTATATTTGTACTTACACCATTTGCCAACCCATGTTTTGATTAATGTGATAACACATTGCACTTATGACTAACAAGTTGTATGAATTAATTCAGTGAACATAAAAATTATATCAAATTAATCACTATTATTTAAATAAACGTAAAATGCGAACATACTAACGAGGACAGCCTGAAATTCAAAATGGTCGAGCAATTTCTGAGGATTTAGAACCAATGTGCATTTTTTATTTTATATTATTTTTATATCTCATATGAGATAGACTTTCTATTCAATACATATAATTAATTATTATATCTATAAATATTAGCAGAGTTGGCATAACATATACATACAAGAGTAACTTATCTGTTTTCACTATTTTTCACTCTGCAGCAAAATCACCCTTCACAATACTTAAATTATAATATTTCCCCGAGATAACTATTGTATATATTGTATACAATATGAGAGATGAGAGTATAAAATAACAGTCCAAGCAGAATAAATCCAGGATTCCTTACGGCAAAGAAACTTAACATAAATTTACATAATCACCAACCGGGCAGATGATCTCGCTGGAGCACTCCCGTCGCCGGTCCAGACTCACCTGAAAAAATAAGATCAATAAAACAACGGCCGGTGGAGAGGAATAAATATTTCTCGGACTTACCACTAAGCTGTTCCAGACCTACAAAGGGCGGGTATAATACATTTTTATAAGGTCAGCGGGTGGTCAGAAGCAGATCGACAGGAGGGAAGCAAATAAAATAGGGGTTTTATTTGACTTTTTAGCAATAAGGTCTAAGCTACAATAAAAGCATTTTATCGAATTCACAACGGTCGACAATTTACAATTAAGTATTATGTTCCTTTTTTCATTCTTTTATGTGCTTTTAATGTTTATTTAATGTTTTCTTTGGATGTCTTTAGATCATAATCAAACTTATTCAATTATATATATCAACGAGTATGCATGCTGCAAAAGCATGACGATTGACGGTCCACTTTGTATGTGAGTGGCAGGAGAATGACTATCTTGGCATCCATTCAAAAGAGTGATGATGTTTGTGGACGTGGAGGTACTACATAGGTCTACTTATTGCCTGTCTAACTTGTCTAGGCTGTCTGTTCTGTCTAAAATGTTCATAATATCCTATCGACAGATTTTCGTTATAAAACGTATTGTTTTATCGCAAAATTAAATTCTAATATTTGAGGTCAAAACTTAAACAACCTTTCATAAAACTTTATAATAAGTTTGTCTGCGAGGTACTTATATGTCACCTTCTTTCTCAACTCTTTACAAAGTTTTGACGGGGTGATTTCACACCGGGGACAGTATTAAAGATCAATATTATATGTAAGAAATGGGGTAAGTTTTCTAACAAAGATTATATACCTATTATTAAGTAGTACTATTATACAGTAGTTTGATTCTTAGCTTTGTCCTGGTAGAACTGACGTGGCACATACCTACCTAAGAAAGAACATCTATAAATATAATCTTTATTTTATATTATAATTACATAATTTTAATTTTAATTGAGTTTAATAAAAGTGGAAATTGTATAAAAAAGTATATCAAGAAGTGACAATACATTCCATCAACTATATCTATAAATATGTTTTGACGTTTGCCTTGTGTTTTAATAAGTGCATAAAATAAGCATTCAGGCATTATTTTGGAATTTTATCTTATTAGATACGCAATATATTTCAAAACCACCATATTGATGGTAACTTAAATTTTAAAGATACATATTTATTATTAACATACTAATTCATGCCACCAGTAACATACTTTTGTAAAAAATTACGAAGCATTTTTAACAGATTTGTGTATGTCGAATTAAATTACCAACTACAGATATATAAATACCCCGTTGTCTTTATTTCTAACATTTATAAATATCTTCCATTTTCTAGTTTATTAGTTATATTTTAAAGGTAAATAAACTGTGCAACAATACTCTCGTTCACTAATGTTATTTATACTCCAGGATTTATTTTCAGACTATTCACAGATAAATACGTCGCAATGTCCCCCGAGATAAAGTTTTGAGTTTAACGTAAATAAGACTCGGGTCTAAAAATAAAACAGAGGCTCAAATTCAGCTTTAACGACTTTAATTTTAGCTCTGTCGGTTCATTCCGAGTATAATGTGTGCAAGTAACGAACGCCGAGGGAAGACGCCGTAATCCCGTCAGATAAAACGAAAAGAAAATTAATTTAGTTAATATTTAAACAAGTTCCACGGAGTCGCTATATAGACCTGCCCCGTCTGGGGACTGCAACGGATAGCTTCGTTTAGCTTATCATTTGTAAATGTCGAAGCAAATGGACTTCGTTATTTCTTTAGGAGTCACACTTATTACTATCTCTGGACGCCTACTATTCGGAATTTTAAATCGATTTATGTATAGCGTTTAACTAATATTACGAACTTTGATCTATAAATATATATCTGTACATATAATAAAAACGTAGAAGACATTCTGTCTGTGTCTTGTGCAGCTTTCACGCAAAAACTACTTGACGGATTTTGATTAAACTTTTTTGTTATATAAATGTTAGTCTTCGTCAACATAATGGCTATAATTTATCAACATATATAAAGCAGCAGGCGGTATCTCGACTTGAAATACACTAATGTAGGGCAAAATAACGTATTGGAAATTCGGCCACATAAGATTACAATTTACTATGACAACATAATATGTTGACAAGACAACAGCTGTCAGGTCAACTAGTCCTAAATATAATTGATTTATAGAATAAAAAGACACTCAAAGCACTGCTTGAATATCAAAAAAGCAATATGTTTTATTGTAGCCTAAATAAATATCTTAATATAAAAAATATAAAAGCCTTACAATAAAAAATAAATTATTAGTTTCTAAATTTATATTTGTATTTAAATATAATAAAAATAGGATTATTACATTTTTTCTCTGTCTCACATACCTTAAGTACCACGTTCGTACTTCAGTACTAAACTCAAGTATCGTGGATATTAGTGCCTAATCCCAAATAATACTAACAATAGGCGAAATGTAACGCGCTCTTGCGATCATTTTATCAATCATCACAATGACAATGAAATGTTGACTTAAGTTATATTATACGTACAAACGAAAATTTGCTAACATAAGGTTCACATTTCAGTCATTAGTTAGCGTGGCAGACTAGAAGCTTGTTCCTTATAGAGGTATTGCAACAATATTGTCAAATTTGAATGTTAATGTCATCAGCATAATATGTTCGGAAAAGTGAAAAATGTCGGACCGAACCAACTGGCGGTTATATCGTAAGGAAGTTGTACGTGACATCTTCACGTACATAATGAGTGGAATACGCGGAACGTAATGGCTGCCTAATTATTCAACGACGCATGTCGGCGGCGTCTTAATTTCCTTTACGCTCTCTACTCTAGAGTTATAAGTCAGTATTAGCGGTATCAACGATATTTCAATTTTTATACAATTGATCAACGTTAAACAAACAAAATGACCGTATTTGTACTCAAAGCTCTAAAAAAGCTTACCAATTAGTCGACAGAGTGCAATATGGGCATTATCCGACTTCAATGATGGTTTGGTGGGGTGTTAGCTATGAATGAGTGACTGAGCCGTATTTTTGTGAAAAAGGTACCAAACATCGCATAAGTGTATCAAGAAACCATTCTTGATAAGATAGTTTTGCCCCTTAATAACACCATGTTCAATAACCAAATGTGGTCCTTCCAGCAAGACTCGGTGCCGGGTCGTAAAGCTCGATCCACGCTGTCTTGGTTGGAAGCGAACGTCTCGGACTTCATCAGAGCTGCAGACTGGCCGTCGTCTAGTCCCGATCTGAATCCGCTGGATTATGATTTACGGTCAGTTTTTGAGAGTAGAGCTTGCTCTAAACGCATTGATAATTTGGAGTCCCTAAAACAATACATACGATTGGCAGTGAAGAATTTCCCCAAAGAAGGAGTGCGTGCTTCTATTGATAACTGGCCTCAACGTTTAAAGGACTGTATTGCAGCCAATGGAGACCACTTCGAATAAACATTTTATATTTTTAATTTTTTTATATTTGTGTATTAAACACCTCACACTGTAAAAGTAATAAATATTATTTGCAATTAAAAAAGTTTTTCTTTGTAACAGAACTTATGGTTAGACTAGGTATATTTGTGTGCGTGTGTATGTCACTGGACCTTAACGACTTTTGTCAGTGTTGAAGGGGATTTGAGAATGGTTTAGATTCACAAATCTGTCAGGCAGCTAGTCTATATATAAAAAGCAAACTAGACTGATTTATCCGTCAACGTAACAACATTTAGAAACATGAAGTTTGGTTCAGGGGTTCCTTATATCATATAAAGAACATGTAGAGTTGTGAAACTGAGAGATTAGATTTATATGGAAATTTCTTTGTTTCTGGACTCAGTAGAATGAAATTTAGTATATAGAAAATATACTCAAACACAACGTGAAAATAAAACCAAAACCGGCCAAGTGCGAGTCGGACTTGCGCACGAAGGGTTCCGTACCATTTTCTACGAAAACGGGAGCTTATCTTTTGTATGGGAGCAAAAAAATCACGTTTATTGTATGAGGGCCCCCATACAATAAACGTGATTTTTTATATGCTACTTAAATATTCATATTATTAATTTTTAATAGCGGCAACATAAATACACCATCTGTGAAAATTTCAACTGTCTAACTATTATAGTTCATGAGATAAGCCTGGTGACAGACGGACGGACGGACGGACGGACGGACATCGGAGCCTTAGTAATAGGGACCCATTTTTACCCTTTGGGTACGGAACCCTAAAAATGTAGTATATTCCTAGATACTGCAAGTTTGTTTTTGTGATTCCTACCTAATTACATGCAGGTGAAACCGCGGGACTCAGCTAGTCATCGATAAAGGAACATAGTACATTATAGCCAAAAGTTAATCTACTTACCAAGAACTTTTTTTTAAATAATTTTGTTCACATTCTTTGAATTTAAATCCACGGTAATATTCTTTTGTACTATGTTGATACAGGTCATCTCTCATCGTAATAAATTATATATAATCCAATCCTGGGCAAGATTTGAAACCGAACCGAAATTTGGCTTTCATAATTTATTCATCAAATTATATAGACCGGATAATATAATCTAACGAAATGTGCTACACAGTATATTAATGTAGATTTATAGAAAATCTCTTATAATATTTTAATAGGGTAAGCAGAGGTTTGGCGCAGTGATTATGGGAAAATAAAAATTAGATTATATGCAGAAAAATAAAGATGAGAAAATAAAGCTTAACAAAATACATATAATCATATAAAAAGTATAATATGTAGTACATATTTATTGTATAATAGCAACAAATGCGTCATTTAATTACATAATTAATCATTTGATCTTGATTTAGGGGCTTCTTTTATTTCAGTTTGTCAAACAAAAATCATTTACCGTAATAACAGCCACATACAGAATATACACGTATCTATTGCTTAGCAAACCAGACTTTTGCCACGTTACAAAACAACTTTTTAATCAGAAAATCTATTGCAAGATTTATATTAGGTTGGGGAAAAAGTCTTTTCGCATTATAGTATGTATGAGCTTCTCTGGCTTGTTTTGGTATCATTTAATAGTTTAATTTTAAAGAAACTAATTCCAAATTCAAATTAGGAAAATGTTGTGTTTTTCATTCGTATTTCGTACTCCCAAGATGAGTGAATCTAATGAAGAAATTCGATACATTTTAAAATTTTACCACAAAAAAGGTAAAAATGCAACGCAAGCCGCGAAAAAAATTCGCTATGTTTATGGACCTAGTGCAGTGCCTGTGAGAGTAGCACAAATTTGGTTTAAGCGTTTTCAATCCGGAAATTTTGATGTCAAAGATGCATGTCGCTCTGATCGCCCTATTACGGATAAAATTGATGCCATTTTTGAAAAAGTGAAGCAAGATCGGCATATCAGTAGTTACGACGTAGCTGAAGAACTGGGGATTGACCACAAAACAGTATCGGCGCATTTGAAAAAAACTGGGTACACTAAAAAGCTCGATATTTGGGTACCCCACGAGCTCACTGAAAGAAACCTAATGAATCGTGTACTCATCTGTGATTCTTTATTACGACGTAATGAAACCGAACCATTTTTGAAAAGGCTAACTGTAACTGGATAACTGGAGATGAAAAGTGGATCACGTACGACAAGAACGTCCGAAAAAGGTCATGGTCAAAGACCGGTCAAGCTTTATAGACTGTGGCGAAACCCGGGCTAACTCGCAACAAGGTGATGCTGTGTGTGTGGTGGGATTGGAAGGGCATTATTCATTATAAGCTGTTATCACCAGGTGGGACCATCGATTCTGAACTCTACTACGAACAACTGATGAGATTACAGCAAGAAGTTGAGAGAAAGCGATCGGAATTAATCAACAGAAGGGGTGTGGTTTTTCATCATGATAACGCTAGACCTCACACATCTTTAGCCACTCAGCAAAAATTAAGAGAGTTTGGCTGGGAGGTGTTAATGTGTGTAACTGCATCCGCCGTATAGTCCTGACCTTGCACCTTCAGATTTCCACCTGTTTCGCTTTCTTCAGAATTCTCTAGGCAGTGTCAGGTTAACATCACGAGAGGACTGCCAAAACCACTTGTCGTGGTATTTTGACTAGAAACCCCAAAATTTCTATAGCAATGGGATCATGTCCCTACTTATAAGATGGCAAAAGTTATCGAACAAAATGGTACCTACATACTTTAGTTACATTTAAATAAACTAAAAAACAAATCATTTAAATTTTCTTAAAAAATGCGAAGAAACTTATTCCCCAACCTATTCTTAATCCAAAGTTGTTCGTTCTCTATATAATTTACTAGCTTCCGCCCGCAGCTTCGCCCGCGTGGATTTAGACTTCAAAAATGGAGTTAATATACATATAAACCCTCCTCTTGAATCACTCTATCTATTTAAAAAAAACCCCTCAAAATCTGTTGCGTAATTTTAAAGATTGTTTAGATTGTTTTATACTATGCAGTGATTCTATTGATTGTAATTTATGATCGTGACGCGACACAATAGACGAATATCCGCTGTTATGTCGGCTGCTGTATAAACGTTTTGCGGCCGTTGAGGCCCGGTGAGTCGGAAGTTTTAAACTACCGCCGGTTGTATCCGACCCCAATTAGTCCGGCAAACTCGTCCAGCAACACTAAGCGCCAATATTGTGATGGACGGCCGACATATATAGCAAATTGTATTAGTACTTTTATTCGAAATAAACTCTTTTGTTAACTAGTACAATAGTTTCACTTATTTTTAAATATTATTATATTATAAAGTCTTTATTATGCAACAGTGGTTCTATTTTAAATATTGTAGGTTTTGTTGATTTTGTAGAATTGCTTTCATAGTCGTCTGCGACTATTCTCCGCTTAAGCCCTCTGTTGACCCCACAAATACGCCAACAATAATTTTTTTGAGAATAAGCTGGTCGCCACGACAGAGGAAGTGTCTCTCGCCCACATCATTACTGCCTTGAAGGTGAAAGTGCTGGTTCTGCTATTGCGTTTTTTGCTGTTTTTGCGAAGCTGGTAGTCCATTAAGAGGTATGAGTGAAGGTAGAATACTCATGTGCAAAGCTATAAAACATGTGGTCATCAAACAAGTTGAACGGTTTCGGTAGTGGCCAAATAGGTATGTTCGCTGTTATACATAATCATCATCTAATACGCATTTACTATTAGAGTTAGGTAGTTAGATGGTGCTTAGGCATTGTTAAGTGGTATTCAAAATTATTGTTACTATATTATTAAAACATCGTTTTCTCCAAATAAAAACGAATTAGGGGTTATATTTATAAACTGACGACTTTGTCTTACATTTATCGAAAATCAATTGCCGTCTAACTCACAATGAAGTTTCCTGACAAGTCCGTAAAGTATGACAGTTTTCCGATTCCGACCATGGCTGAAGACTCAAAGCAACAACTAGGTATCAGTCTCAATAATGCATGAAGATATTGATTATGCGCCTTCCCCATCTACACGGACTTCTGCCGTAGCTAATTGTATGTTCTTGCTGGAGCTTCACATTATAAATAATTACATTATACTTTCAACACCCCGGCGAGACTCAATATACGAGGAGCGTCGATTCAATTAAATCAATTTTAAAGAACAGACACAACCGGTACAGCGAATGTTTGTATAAGTTATGTGAGAAGTACAGATTGGAGGAGGTATGTGTTTCTCCTGCATATGGAAATTCACCATCCATGTAACGGGAATACGAGCAGTCATAGCGTTATTAGATTCATCATTATATCAGACAAAAACTACTAAATGATCTTAGTTCTTTTACGCAAGGGCACAGATTGTAATAAAAATTCGTGAATAGTGCAGATCTTTGTAAGTCATCGATTTTTCATGATCGTATAAGCATAGAGATAACGCCATGCTGTAAATTGGCCTGACATAGCCGGGGAAGTGACGCTCGCTGATATTATACCCACGCGACGAAAAGTTACGCTGTCGCGTTTTGTGTAGTTTGTGAGTTTCCTGTGCCCCGTTAGAGAGGACAAGGACAGCATCTCATATTCTAGCAACTGTTCGGATGTCTAGGGACGTCGTTAGTTACTAGACAGCATCGGAGAGATCAGTTTTCCTCATATAAAAAAAAAACCTCGAAATTTTCACCTTAGCTTTTTATAATATAATAAAGAAGATATATATTAAAGCAACTAAACCATACAGAAAACAAATTAGGTTAAAGTTCATGTTAAAGAATTACGTCGTTATGAAAAAACTCATAAATATTTAAAATTGATCAACACTTCCCGTGAAAGCATTTTTTCATTACTTAACATGGAAATTTTCAAGTGTGACGTGTTGTCTCTCATGTTACATATTTTTACAAAAAAATGCTGGATGTTTTTATTACATAAAAATATAAAAAATGTGTAACTAGCTGTTGTGTAACTCGTGGTTAGAACCGCGTTTCTCTTAACCGACTGCGCAACGTTATTTTCGCTCTATTTTTTGCTTTGCAGTTCAAATGAGCTTAAATTTGAATCTTTCGTCATCATCATCAGCCCGAAGGCGTCCACTGGACAAGGCCGCCTGGCAAGAGCATCACAAGTCACGGCAATTTGAACTTTCATTAAAATGGTTTTGCGATATACATGAAAATGGCTTCGATTGCTCGTGTGCCCTATTATACTATAAAAAGACAATTAGTTAAATAGTTTTTGAGATCGTCGTTAGAAGTAATTATCAGCGAAACATTTAAAGCTCGGCGAGTCTGCGTTCTCTGCCCCGCGCCGCTCCACCACCACCGTCACCGCAGCGCCACCGCACAGCTAGTCATACTATGGAACAGTAATTTTTCATTCCCAACGTGGTCCTTTATTTCTCTGAATTTGTATTAACGTGTCGAGTGTCGGTTCTATGTTTATGTGGTAGAAGAGTAAACTTCTAATTACCACGTAAATTTGTAGTTTATTTTCTAGTTAAGTTTCATAAAGTAGCCAGGACTTCAATTACCGGATAGTTTAACCTGTGTAACTGCTATCTCATAGAAATGTAATGGAATTCAAAACATATTTGATAATAAAATTTTAAATTAACATGGGCATAAACATATTTGTGAGTTGTGTGTATGTTATTGATTAAATTATTATGTATGTATACCCCAGACGACCCAAATTCCGAGCGCTTGAGCGTAACCGTAAGGTACTTGACTAGGGATCTTCCAATACTGACTGGAATATAGAATACGTTTCAGGTATTCACAGATTCAAGCCTATGTTCTTATAAATAGGGATTCAGTCATTAATCTCTCTTGCGCTAAGTGCTACTAAATGTAGCGTCACTTACTTAGGTAAATACACTTACTAAAGTTAATATTATCTACTAGCACGTCACTAGCAAAACTTTGGTCTTAATTCAACTGATATATGAAACTTTTAGGTCTTATTTTATATAAGGTGATATTTTTATATATCAATCAATTTGTTTAGTTAACAGATGGTTGACGATTACACAACAAATTCTTTAAACCGAAAACCGGACGATTACAATTTACTGTGGTTTTTATTTTCTCACCAATATGAGACCATGACAAAAATCATCCTACGCTATTTTAGAAGGAAATACGCGTGGTATGACAAAAAATTGAGGAGTAAAATGTATGTGAAACGGTGTTATAAGAAATTTAACGTAACGTATTACCGCGCTTCTATCCCTTACATCTGTTACGCACTTTTACATAGCCAACTTTTTATAATACTTCCCAAGAAAGGCCCATGGGCAGTATTTATACATAAAGTAGATTCATAAACCACATGAAGGAGAAACGTAAACACCAATCACTACTTCTCACATAACTTACACAAACATTCGCTGTAGCGGTTGTGTCTGTTGAAAATTTCTTTAAAATTGATTTAATTGAATCGACGCTCCTCGTATATTGAGTCTCGCCGGGGTGTTGAAAGTATAATGTAATTATTTATAATGTGAAACTCCAGCAAGAATGTACAATTAGCTACGGCAGAAGTCCGTGTAGATGGGGAAGGCGCATAATCAATATCTTCATGCATTATTGAGACTGATACCTAGTTGTTGCTTTGAGTCTTCAGCCATGGACGGAATTGGAAAACTGTCATACTTTACGGACTTGTCAGGAAATTTCATTGTGAGTTAGACAGAAATTGATGAATGATTTTCGTTAAATGTCGAAGTCGTCAGTTTATAAATATAACTCCTAATCAGTGAGTTGTTACTAATATTACCGATGATTTTACCGATTCACATTAATATCTGCACGTTTAATGTATTTGCAAGGGAGTTGCCCTCCTTCAACAATCTCGCAAATGGGCCACCAGCTTCGCAAAAACTGTATTTCAACTGCAAACTGCGAAAGCAGAACCACCACTTTGACTTTCAGGGCGGTAATGATGTGAACAAGAGACACTTACTCAGTCGTGCCGACCAATTCTTTCTGAACAGTTTATTGTTGGCGTATTTGTGGTTTTCCAGGGCTCAAGCGAAAGATTGTCGCAGACAACTATGAAAGCAGATTTGCAAGATCCACATAATTTAAAATAGAATCATTGTTGCAAAATAAAGCCTTTACAATAATAATTAAAATAAATGATACTTTTGTACTAGTTAACAAAAGAGTTTATTTCGAATAAAAGTAATAAAACAATTTGCTATACATGTCGGCCGTCCATCACAACAGCGCTTAGTGTTGCTGGACGAGTTTGCCGGACTAATTGGGGTCGGATACAATCGGCGGTAGTTTAAAACTTCCGACTCACCGGGCCTCTGCGGCCATACGTTTATACAGCAGCCGACGATACAGCGGATATTCGTCTATTGTGTCGCGTCACGATCATAAATTACAATGAATAGAATTAATTATAGAGAGAGCGAATTACCTTGATTATGTATAGATTGATAATAGGTTTAAAAAGTTGCACTGTAATCGTGAAATGTAATCACCATAATCAATGGGCAACACAGTATTTTTAGCCAACCTAACACTAGAGTTAAAATAAATCAAACCTGTATGAAGTTTTTATTTACAAAAAGGTTTATTTATATACATTAGCAGCAGTTCTCTGCATTCGAAGTTGACGGATAGTTTTTTTTAAATTGAGATTAGAGAGAATTCAATCACCAGACGATCATAATAGTTAATTAGTCAAACATAAATAAGATAGTTTAAAAATAAATGCTCGACAACAAGATAAAAAGGCAAAGTCAAGTTTGACATTTAGTACAAGTAGAGTATATAACTAGATAATATATCAAATAAAACGTTATAACATAAATCGAACTTTATTAAAGCTTTTTTCCAAATTGGTCAATTATATTAGATGTATGCATAAACGTGTAATATACCTACAGTACATAAAAGTAAATATAAATTCCGCTCAATATCACACTTCATTGTACAGACAACAATAAACATAAAACTAAATGTAGATACCAGATAATCAAGTCTAGACATATTATGTTACACAGTATTCGTAGATATCGTACCTAATCGAGGCCCATATGCGCGTGGGTGGCCGTGTGAGGTGTTACAAACAAAAGAAGAAAGACAGATTTTTGTGTTAATTTCATATGTAACAAACTAATTATTAAAACTGTGTTAAGATGACATATTAACCACTCCGCGTTCTCCATACTATGTAAATATAATAATGCAAATGCTCGCGAATTGAGACCAGTGCAAGACGTAGTTACGTGCACTCTTCAAGCTTTACTACGCTCATACAAATCGCATTATCGCGGCCTGGGATGGTTATGATACTGTACCACTAAGTCTATTGAAAGAACTGTGTAGTGTGTATGTTAGCAGCGATAAGATACTGGAGTTATATAATTCCGAAGCGAAAGGTGCATAACAGATGTAAGTGATAGAAGCGGGATAAATGTTTCGTTGGATTGCACTTAAAGTGCGCGCCTTAAATCGTTTCTTAAAGGGAAACTTTAATGTAAAAAGATTTTTAAATT